>ML355782.1:0-47306 GCA_005239505.1 Nicotiana paniculata | reverse complement strand
TCAGCCCAAACGCTAATATCAAGCCACCTCGTGGCGTATCATATCCTCACAATCAGGCCCCCGACCTCACTCAGTTAGAACCTCTCAAAAGCCCCTCGGACGTATCAGTAAAACGGGGTACTCGACCCAAAAGCATCATTTTATATCTCAAAACAGTGTAAATAAGGCCGAGTTTCGAAATCAGTTAAACATAACATGACTGAGTGTAAATCATAAATCAACAGTGAGTAAATAGCAGTAAAAAGCCCCCAAGGGGTCTAAACAAGTCAGCACGAGGCCCCAAACATGGCTTATAGCCCAAATATAGCAATAGTCTTTAGTACACAATTTAACGTGTAATTTAGAGTAAAATACGCAACTCAATAGTTGCCGCAGAGAGGACCAAGTCCAATCCAAAAACCAGTGCACACCACATACTCGTCATCCGATGTGTGCCCCATTAATAGTGAGAAATATGGAGTCCGGGGTTTCATACCCTCAGGACAAAATTTATAACCATTACTTACCTTTACCTCTACCGGGCCACAATACTAATCCGCGATGCTCTTGCCCCTCAAATCAGCTCTCGATTGCTCCGAATCTAACCAAAATCAGATTAACATCATTAATATACACTAAAGGAACAAACTCAATCGAGAACTATCAATTTAGACACAATTCTCGAAATTTGGCCAAACCCGAGCCCGGGGCCCACATCTCGGAATTTGATAAAATTTACATCACTAGAATCCTGATCCTCCCACGGTTTTATACATACCAAGAACACCAAAATTGGACCACAATTTCCCACTCAAATCATCAAAAGAAACTTCAAATTCTCATGCACCTAATCTCCCCAATTTTGGGTTTAGATTCAACGAATTTTCGGTTTAATTACTTCGAAAATGACATAGAAACGAGTTATGAATTTGAAAATCTTACCTCAAAGTGATTCCCTTCGATTTCCTCTTCAAACCCTCTCAAATAGCTCCCAACTCGTTCAATAATGGAGGAAAAGTGAGCTAATCTCACACAAATGGCCTTTAAAACATTCCGCCCAACAATTAATTTCCTCAGTGCGATCGCATTTCCAGGGATGCGTTCACAATGCACAGACCAGCCCACTCTATGAGTTCGCGTACAAACACACGCGTTCGCATAGCTCAAACACTCATCCCCGCTCACGCTCCTCAGAACACCCTATGCGATCGCAGACCTTACCCACGCGATCGCACTGCACACATGACCCATTCTTACGCGATCGTGGCCTCCACCCATGCGATCGCACTGCATAAAAACCCATGCTGCCCCCAACTAGCCTATGCGATCGCATTGTTACCCACGCGATCGCATAGAGGGAGACCAGAACAGAACACCAGCAAAATTTTGCAACTTACAACATCCAAACTTGATCCGTTAACTTGTCAAAAGACACCCGAGGCCCTTGGAACCTCAACCAAACATGCCAACACAACCCATAACCTTATTCAAATTTACTCGAGCTTTCAAAATACCAAAAACAACGCAAAAATACCAAAATTACATCAAATTCAAGCCTATGAACTTTGAAACTTCTAAATTGCGCCTATGATGCCGGAACTAACCAAAACACATGATATTGACCTTAAAATTTGCACACATATCCAAAACGACATTACAAACCTGCTCCAACTTCCGAAATTCCATTCCGACACCTATAGCCTATTTTCCACTGCCCGACCCAAAATCACCAAAAACTAACTTTCGCCTATTCAAGCCTAATTCTACACCGGTCATCAAAACTTCATTCCGAACACACTCCTAAGTCCCAAATCACCTAACGAAGCTATCCGAGCCATAAAATCCACATTCTGAGGTCGTTTACCAATAAGTCAACTTCCGGTTGAATTTTCCACTATTGAACCAAGTTAAGAGACTAAGTGTCTTATTTCTCACCACGACCACTCCGAACTCGAACCAACCGACCCGGCACACATAAATGAAGCTGAACCACATATAATGAAGCAGAACGGGGGGAAACGGGTCTAAACTCTCGGAACGACCGGCCGGGTCGTTACATCCTCCCCCACTTAAACATACGTTCGTCCTCGAACGTGCCAGGATTTGTTCTCCAACACCATCAAACTGCCGCGTAGCCTACAATGCACATACTCGGGGGGAGGGGGGGTGATCCCACGTCACCCTATTCCATATGGGTCTAACAACACAACACTGTTGAAATTTCGAAATCCATTCTTGACCCATAAACCTTAGAACCAAATTCCCACTTCTAAAATAATATACAAGATCAAAGTTCCATAACTATAAACTGAACAAGTCTGAACATGCTGAATCAAGCCATATACGCACCCCAGATGAAATCACATAATACACCGCATGACTCAAACACCCAGAGCGATAACTCCTAATCACAATAGCTGCTCAGAACAACCCACTGCCGGTACATAACCTCTTATCAAGAAATGCCTCGCTTTAACACTTTCATATACTGCCGAAGATGAAAGAAATACGTAGAAACTAGAAACCATTCGTCCAATCAGTCAGACATGAATATCCCCCTTCCCAACAGGAATTATAGCAGATTTCTAAGCCGACTCCCGATATTTATCCTTCCAACTATGTTGTAGACAATTCTGACAGTATTCATTCTAGGTCCAATGACATCTTCTCATCCAACACGACCACTCTGATGACATGACACATCGATACAATTCGGATCCATAACCTGTGCAACTCGTGCACTCAATAGCAACATCCCAACGTAATCAAATTATATGAAAGATTCACACGAGAGGACTATCCTGCCATTAACAATTACCATCACAACATCATGCTAGAAGCCTGACACATATCGTGAAAAATCTAGACACACGAATCCAATACCAAATGTCATACCCCTACATAACTCCGCTACACTGTGCGATCACATCCAAACGCTGGTCCACATGAAATATTTCAAGCCACCTTGTCCAAAATCAATAACCGTTCGAAATTCGACATTAAGTATTCAAAGTGCATTGCCATAACCACGGGGAAATCTGACAATACCATGCCACATGAATCAGAAAGAACATAACCAATACGTCTTAATACCGCAACACCCGGTTACTTACCTTACTCAAATCTAGCTATAAAGCCAATTAGATCCGCACCATATGTGCATATAACCAATGATCACCACTCCTCGCAATACCGAAGGGTAACTCATAGATCACTCCAGAACATGAATAAACTCAATCACAATCGAATGTACATTCCTCAATAATAGAAATTTGGAGCCAACAATTCCGACCCGGTGCAGATCACACACCCATATAGCCTACCAATAACCCTAAATTAACTCTGGTCACCCATAACAGATATATAACTTACCAAAAAATTCACAATGACGGAATCATGGTACATACTAACATCCGACTAGCTCTGCTCGCATCTTCACAGTTTACTACCACAAAATAACCTGTTTATGAGAACTCTCAGTCTCGAAGTCCATGAAGCGCACGGCTTACTATATCTGATCTCAACTCCACCGCTCGAATACATGACACATCCCAAATACTCAATCATTCCACGAGGGATACCCCTATAATTCTTCTGTGTCACCAAGCAACCTTGAATATCAACAGTCGATCCAACAAGAGAGCGTCGCAATACCAATGAAGCACCCTAATCTCCACACATTGCCCTTTCTGAAATGTATACCTTGATTAGCCACCCAATAGTGATATCATCTACCAAGTCATCTGAAACTTCTGATGCTGCCTAAGAAATTTGTTTTGACCTTCCTTCCAGAACTGAACCCCGACCTCACATATGCAAATCTCAACTCTACCCACATACTCCATACGCCATGCCATCCCAGGGCAATTATGGGAACTTCTTGATCCCTTCCGAGCCACAAGCAATTACGTACCCAACTAGCCAAGAACTTCCATTTGATCCCATTTAGAAGCAAATTCGCTACACATCACCCGCCCCTTATGCCAGAAGGAAATATGCACCCTTAACCGTGGTAGAAACCATCAGTAACTACCCGAAATCTCATTTGCGCAACACCAAACCATCAGAGCTGAATCCTTCTAACTCAACCAAGCTACGCAGGCCACCAAAAATCCAAGAGCATTGCTAAGAAACACCCAAAGAACTAATCGTATCCCTTACCATGCCGATCCGACCTACTACCAAGTTGACCTATTTACCCAAGTTTCTTATGGATTACCTTCAAATTGATACTTCTCCTTGCCGTAATATCACAATTCTCAACCCAGACTCACCTCACGAGTCTTAAGCATAAGACTGTACCATCTAAAGCTCGTAAGCCACTGAATACTCTCTCAAATATCCCCAAGAGACTTCCTGCGAATCTAAATCCATTACCTTCACTTTCCTTATATTGATATGTTGAACCCATGATAACGTAAAAATGCCATAAGTCCTGATACCCTTCAACGTAAATCTAAATTACACTGACCAATTAGACAGAATTGACTTGACCCATTTGCACACTAACATACTAGGAAAGTAATCCACTCACTTGATTCCACAAGAAAATTCATACACTGCACACACTACACCCTCTTACACTTACCTCTCAATCATTCCATAGAATTCATTTACCCAATAAAGTACATTACGACCTGTATCTAAGAAATTTTTCATTACTCGAGTCATTCCCAGACCCCACATCTACAGGTCATAACTGATCCACCAATATACCTTGAACTGAAACCAATACCACACATAATCGTGCAATCAACTTATCATTAGCGGACTCCCCCACTTGGCTCAAGGCCAACGATCAAGACAATAACTCACAATGCCCATAATAACACAACCTGTCTAACATCTCAAGTCATATGAGAATCTCGCATTCACCATTGTAATAGTCATGCCAACTTCCACAAACGATCTAAACTCAAATTACAACATATATCATTTGCTGGTAGAAGAGAACTTACTACAGAACAACATAAGGATCACATACCCCAGGACAACCCGTAGGAGATACCCCTGCCAGCTTAGCCTCAAACTGATATCTCTCTTTATACACTTCTGAAGACCATAACTATCACGCAATCACTACACCCTTATGCATCTAAACACAAACAACGCCTACCCTCGAGGCATCACCATATGCGGTAAGCACCTGAAGCTGATGGCAGAACTAACACTAGAGCGGTGGTCAAAGAAATCTCGAGCTTCTGGAAGCTCTACCCACACATGTATGACCACATGGATACCCTCACTGGACACCACGTGTCCCAAGAATGCTACTGAACCGAGCCAAAATTCACATTCAGAGAACTTTGCATAGAGCCTTTCCTCCCTAATTCCTTATAATGCCATTCCCAATATTGAGTATGCTACTCCTGGCTACGCGAATATGCCAAGACGCCATCAATGAATACAATAGGAGTGCTATTACGGCTGGAATACACCGTTAATCAAATATATGAATGCTACTATGGCAATGATCAGCCCAAAAGACATCACCATGAACTCATAACCCAACAGAAAGATCCGCTTCACTCCACAACTACACAACATGAGAGGTCTTCCAATACAATCACAACCAAAAGCCATATACCAAACTGAGACAGAAATCAAATACTCAATAGTTCTTGCCACATTTCTAGCCAACCCTTTCGTCACAATCAACAATCTGAACGCAGCCAACCATCAAATCACACTCACCATGTAGCCATATAGTCAACAATTCTCATCAATAAGAACACAAATGGACATATAAGTCCCCAAATGCACGGCTCACACAATCAAAATCTCAGCACTCAAGACACAGAATGAATCCGACCTCAAGTCCTCCAGAGTGGCCCATTACCAACATGCCAAGATCACATCTCATCCATGGAAATCACAAGTCATCGATGCACAGCTGATACCAAGCGCTCTCGGACGCATTCGAATACATGGAAGGAATTCAAGAGTTACGCTCTTGGCTGAAATAAATGGGTTCGCACGACAATAATTCAAGAATGTGAGACTTTCCTAAGGGTTCCGCATCCTCTCAAAGATAAGTACAGACGTCTCCGTATCGATCCGCAAGACTCTACAAAACCTGCTCATGACCGGTGAGTCCTATGTAACCTAGCGCTCTGATACCAACTTGTCACGACTCCAAATCCTAAACCGACCGTGATGGCGCCTATCGTGGAACTAGGCCAGCCAAAACTACACTCAAATCATAATAAGCTTCCATTTACATCTTTACTAAACTGATAACCCATAAAGGTTTCCTTTAAACATTCTTAAAACAGTTAAAGCTATACCAAATATTAAATACAACCCCCGAGATCCCGGAGTCACTGGTCATGAGCATCTACATAAACTATACAACTCAAAAGAAAATAAATTCTATAATAGTAAGCAGGAGAGAGCAGGACTGTGGACGCGTGCAACTACCTCGCAAACCTCCGAGAAATCTCTGGAACAGATACACAGCTCACCCTGCCCTAACACCTGGATCTGCACACAAAGTGCATGGAGTAATGTGAGTACGCCAACTCAGTATTAATTAAAATAAATTAGGTCTGAGCAGAAAGAAACGCATAAAAGTCAATTCATCAATTCACAATAAGCACAACCTTTCTTTCCAACAATGTATACATTAAATCATCACGCTTAAAAGACGATATCAGTAAAAATCATTTGGAAATATACTTGCCAATAGTTTCAACATAACTTTCAAGAAGTTTAGTGTGAAAATGTTGAAAATCATAAAAAGGCCCCTCGGGCAAAACATATTTCATAAGTTCAGAGTGAAAGTGATAAAATCATAAGTAGCCCCTCGGGAAAAAACATGTATCATAATCAGACCCCTCGGGCATGCCTCACAGTCACTCATAGTCAGCCCCTCGGGCATACCTCACAGTCACTAATAATCAGCCCCTTGGGAATACCTCACAGTCACTCATGCCTCCCAATCACTTGTCACTCGACACTCGCACTCAGTAGGTACCTGCGCTCATTAGGGGTGTGTACAGACTCCGGAGGGACTCCTTCAGCCCAAGCGCTAATATCAAGCCACCTCGTGGCGTATCATATCCTCACAATCAGGACCTCAGCCGCACTTAGTCAGAACCTCTCAAAAGCCCCTCGGGCGTATCAGTAAAATGGGGTACTCGACCCAAAAGCATCATTTTATATCTCAAAATAGTGTAAATAAGGCTGAGTATCAAAATCAGTTAAATATAACATGACTGAGTGTAAATCATAAATCAACAGTGAGGAAATAGCAGTAAAAATCCCCCAAGGGGTCTAAACAAGTCGGCACGAGGCCCCAAACATGGCTTATAGCCCAAATATAGCAATAGTCTTTAGAACAGAATTTAACGTATGATTTAGAGTAAAATACGCAACTCAATAGTTTCCGCGGAGAGGACCAAGTCCAATCCAAAAACCAGTGCGCGCCACGTACTCGTCATTCGATATGTGCGCCATTCTAAAAACAGTGAGAAATATAGAGTCCGGGGTTTCATACCCTCAGGACAAGATTTATAACGATTACTTACCTTTACCGCGCCACAATACTAATCTGTGATGATTTTCCCCCTCAAATCGGCTCCCGATTGCTCCGAATCTAACCAAAACCAGATTAACATCATCAATATACGCTAAAGGAACAAAACCCAATCAAGAACTATCAATTTAGACACAATTCTCGAAATTCGGCCAAACCCGAGCCCCAAGCCCACGTCTCGGAATTCGATAAAATTTACATCACATAGAATCCTCATCCTCCCACGTTTCTATACATACCAAGAACACAAAAATTGGACCACAATTTCCCACTCAAATCATCAAAAGAAACTTCAAATTCTCATGCACCTAATCTCCCCAATTTGGGTTTAGATTCAACAAATTTCCGGTTTAATTACTTAGAAAACGACATAGAAACGAGTTATGAAGTTGAAAACCTTACCTCCAAGTGAGTGCCTTCGATTTCCTCTTCAAACCCTCTCAAATATCTCCCAACTCGTTCAATAATGGAGGAAAAATGAGCTAATCTCGCACAAATGGCCTTTAAAACATTCTGCCCAGCAATTAATTTCCTCAGTGCGATCGCATTTCCAGGGATGCGTTCACGATGCACAGACCATACCACTCTATGTGTTCACGTACAAACACACGCGTTCACATAGCTCCAACACTCATCCCCCCTCACGCGCCTCAGAACACCCTATGCGATCGCGAACCTTACCACGCGATCGCACTGCACACAGGACCCACTCTTACGCGATCGCGACCTCCACCCATGCGATCGCACTGCAAAAAACCCATGGTTACCCCAACTATCCTATGCGATCACATTCTTACCCACGTGATCGCATAGAAGGACACTAGAACAGAACACCAGCAAAATTTTGCAACTTCCAACATCCAAACTTGATCTATTAACCTGTCAAAGTACACCCGAGGCCCTCGGGACCTCAACCAAATATGAAAACACAACCCATAAACTTATTCAAACTTAGTCGAGCCTTCAAAATACCAAAAACAACGCAAAAATACCAAAATTACATCAAATTCAAGCCTATGAACTTTGAAACTTCTAAATTTTGCCAATGATGCCGAAACCAACCAAAACACATCAGATTGACCTAAAAGTTTGCACACATATCCAAAATGACATTAAGAACCTGCTCCAGCTTCCAGAATTCCATTCCGACCCCGATAGCATATTTTCCACTGCCGATCGAAAATCGCCAAAAACTAACTTTCGCCAATTCAAGCCTAATTCTACACTGGTCATCAAAAATTCATTCCGAACACACTCATAAGTCCCAAATCCGCTAACGAAGCTATCTGAGCCATAAAATTTACATTTCGAGGTCGTTTACCAATAAGTCAACTTTCGGTTGACTTTTCCACTATTAAACCAAGTTAAGAGACTAAGTGTCTGATTTCTCACCACGACCACTCTGAACCCGAACCAACCGACCCAACATACATAAATGAAGCTGAACCACATATAATGAATCATAAATGGGGGGAAACGGGGCTAAAATCTCAGAACGACCGGCCGAGTCATTACAGTATCGTAATTAAGGAGCTATAGCAAAAGGAATCGTCGAATTTGGACATCGTATGAGGGAGTTATGCTCATTTTCGTTTTGCGGAGACTGCTGGTTTCTGGTGTGCTCGCAATTGCCAACATTTCTATCACAATTGCAATGCGAGCTCGCAATTGCGAACATTTTGTCAAAAATGCGACCTTTTCCAGGTTTTTGTCAAAAAATGCGACATCTGCAGCTTGTTTTCAGTTGTCTAATTAGGGTTTTTGCTTCCTTTTGTGATATTTTTGAACCCTAGGTCCGATAGTGGGCGATTTTGAGAGAGGAATTTCATCTATAATCGTTGGCCTTGTTCAATTTCTAAGTATACTTCATGATTTTATTTGAGTTTTAACATCAAAATAGTGAGAATCAAAGTGAAAAAATTGGAAAATTTGTGAGAAGTTTCAAAAATGAATAATGAGGTTTTGGAGGGCGATTCGTTATCAGAATTTGATAATTTTGGTATGGTTGAACTCGTATCGGAATGGGTGTTCGGACTAGGGGTTGACTTTTTAGTTTTGTTAAATATCGAAGCTTTATTATCCATAATTATTTTCTATGAGTTTTATTTATGGTTTGAAGTTATTTTGACTAGATTTGAGCCGTCCAGAGGTTGTTTAACCCGAGAAGTTTATTTAGAGTAATGGTTTAGCTTCTTTGAGTAAGTATCTTGACTAACTTTGTTTAGGGGAAACTATCCCTTTGGATTTGAGTCTTTGGTGGTAATTGTGTCATTTTAAGTCCGTGTACGCGAGGTGACGATCACGTGCTCGAGCTTAATTGTGGAAAGTTGACCTTTTAGGGATCTTAGGTTCTTATGTTCATTAGATATGAAGTTTTTTTTGTTATCTTAAGTTCCCCATTTACTAGTTTCACCTCTACCTATATTTATTGGAATTAATTGCTTCATGTTCCACTCTTATTGCCTATTTGCCTCTTGTGTGCCTTAACTGAAGTTGTTTCCTCTTCGATTGCCAAGCCATCCTTTCCTAATTGATTATTTTTATTTGAAGTTATTATTATCTCTTCTGCAATTGTTTATCCTTAATTGAGGCCATGATTATCCTTTCCGTTGCTTATCCTTAATTGTAATTGTTGTGCCTCCTTCGTGAGTGCTAAATCCTAAATGAAGTTAGTTATCCTTTATCACAGTTGTCTCATCCTTTTTTGGAATTATCGACTCATGATATCTCCCTTGTTGTTGAATTGCAATTATATGGAGGTCATTGCTACACAATATATCTTCCTTGTTGAGCTATTGCTAGGTGGTATCATCATTTTCTGTTGCGTCTTTCCTTGTGAGTTTGTTTCTTCCGTTTCTTTGAGTTATGGAATTTTTGAGTTGATTTATTTTCCGTACTCTTATGTTATTTTCATTGTTTCTGTTGTACTTGCTGTTGTGATGCACGAGGTTTCTACCGTGAGCTTGTTGTTGTGTTGCACGAGGTTTCTGCCGTGCTGTTGTTACTATTGATATTTGCACATGCGGCGTGACAAGGCGAGCTATATGTGTGGGTTGCGCATGTGGCGTGACAAGGTGGGAACATTATTATGCATGTGTGGTGAGACAAGGCGGGCATTTACTTTATTATTGCGCACATGGCGAGGCAAGGTGGGCTATGTCGGGGGTTGATTGTGATGACTTGTGATGGACTGGGGGCATTGTTATCGCTATTACTTGTGTTGTGGTGTGCCTACCCTGTGTGAGTTATACCGTGTTCATTTAGTGGTTATCGTTTCTTATTTGTCATTCATAGTTTCTATTCTTATTAGTTGGTCTGAACTGTTAGAAGACTGGCACAAGCATACACGTAGTGAATCACCCCTAACGATTCAAGAAAATGGATCCTGATGTAATTGATCATTTCTATAGAACCCTAATCTATTTGCCTCTACGTGAGAAGGATTCTATTGGTACTCGCGTTGTCCTTGCAGTTATTAGTTATAATTAAGACATAAGATGCCAAGTGTTTAGGGTACACAAATTGGGACCCGTGAATTATGAATATTTTGAAGTTCGGTACCTCATGGAGATTATTGGATAAAACCTGTTGTGAAAGTAGTTATTTTCATCTAGTTGCTACCTGCGCTTCTTTTAATTGTGTTCACCGGATTTAGACTGTGTTCAGCTTACTCTACTGTGTTATTACTTGTTGTGTTTCGCTGCTAATTGTTGTTTCAATTTCCTATTGCAAGTACCATATTATCGTTGTCATTGTGCGTAGCTTTATAGTGATGTTGTACTCTATTAGTTCTACTTTTATACTCGCTCAGGTTACTTCGTCCAGTAGGTGTCTTGACTGTTCCTCGTCACTACTCCACCTCGATTGGTCTTGATACTTGCTAGGTACAACTGTGGTGTACTCATACTACACTTCTGCACATTTTTGTGCAGATACAGGTATTTTGAAGTCAGTTGATCGTTAGCTAGCTGTACGGGTTTTGCTTGGAGACTCAAGGTAAATCTGTTACTGTGTTTGCAGGCTTGGGTGTGATCTTCTGATGTTGTGTTTATACTGTGTGTTCTTTTTTCAAAACAGTTGTATTTGTAGACCTCCTAGTAACTCAGTAGAGCTTATGACTTATACTAACGATTTTTGGGGATTGTAAATTTTATAGAGATTTCTATTCCTTATTGTCAGATGTTGGTTAAACGGCCTCACAAATTTTTGCATCAGTCCCGCTCCTCTGATAGAATCATACACGTGTATGCACCTATCCTTAAAAGTTAACACACCAAAATCCAATGCCATTCATCCTTCAAGCCTATAGGAATTAGTATATGATCGACGGTGTGTCACGGAATATTGCAAGGCATGTATGAGCCTCACATATACTCAGCTATTTCATGATCTTTAAGGATGACGCAGTAGTCCCTATTGCTCGCAAGAAATTGATCATATAATGATTTTAATAGCATACTTCATTTTTTCCCTTAAATAGTAGTATATGACATCAATATTCTGCTAAAGAAAAATAGATTTCAGTCAATAAATATGACAAGTAAAGATTATAAAAAAAAAACTAAAGACAAATGTTTTTCAAGTTAAACATTGTATGATATACAATTATTGTCTTGATATTGTTGTCACGCCCCAAAATCGAGGGATGAGACCGGCACGTAACCGGATGAACCTGGTCAAGCGCACCTGGATTGCCATTCCTACCAAACACGTTTCCCCGTATATACAATGCACCATATTCCATATGAAATAACAACTTAGGATTTAAGCGTGGGTTTACAAACTTAAGTTCGTTTCTCTTTTAGCATTTCAACAATTGATTCCCAAAACATACACAATACATACATAACTTTCCAATACGGACCACGATTCCGAATATGTACAGTTACTACCAAAAATACATATATATGCCCACATCATGTCTACGGAGCCTCTACGAATACTAGGAGTTTATAGAATACTTGCCGGCAACAAGGCCTCGGCTATACCTTACAATACATAACAGACTCAAAAGAGATAGCATGAATTTCATACGGCCCCGGGAGGAAGTGGGGCTCACCAGTACTTGCTGAAAGATGTGGAGGAGACACCATTAACGGCGAGCTAAGCTACCTACTATGGACCAACCTACATCCATATAAAAGATGTAGCGCCCCCGGCAAAAGGGACGATAGTACTGTGAAATATAACTTGTATGTATGAGAAAACTTTACTCAAAGTAAAATCAAGAGCTGCACGGATAGAAAGCAGTTAAAGGAACCAACACATAGTGAACAGTGATACAGAAAACAAGTACAGTTTAGAGCCTCACAGATTCTCATTTCATCACAATCACATTTCCGCTTTATTACATTCTGTTGCGGCGTGCAACCTGATCCCACCTTACACTTCTGTTGCAGCATGCAACCCGATCCCACCGTACAGTTTGCACTCCACCCTTGTTACCTAAAATTACATCAAATTCAAGCCTATGACGTTCAACCTGATCCCACCTTACACTTCTGTTGCAGCATGCAACCCGATCCCACCGTACAGTTTGCACTCCACCCTTGTTACCTCTCCACCCTTATTACTTCTTGTTGCGGCGTGCAACCCGATCCCACCGAACCATCACATTTCATGGAAAACAATAACATCCCACAATTCAATCACAATGTTTCATATCATCAAGAGTACAATTTCATAACACCCAACCAATCATGTGTTCACAATAGTCTTTATCATCCATTAATTCAACTACAAAGATGCTCATAAATAGTGCGTCCCATAACGCGCAATTTCTGGAAAATTTAATCTTTCAAGTTTTGGGATACTTTTTACTCAAAATAGGATCGTTTTAAGAATTTCTACAGTTATAACAACACAGGGACCTATTCGGGCATTATTTTAGACATAGAAATATTACGGGTCTTTACATCCTCCCCCACTTAAAATCATTCGTCCTCGAATGAGGATTGGAAAATCATTTGGTTTTGAAAACACAACATGCCAACCCCCAATTTTTACTAACTCCGTTATTTTCTGAAAATTTTGCCAGAGTTTCCTCTGTAATTAGGCCTATCTACCTGTCAGAGAGCCCCCGAAACACATGTTCCTAAACAATTCCACACATAACTAGTCATTTCATGGCCTTGCACATAATTTGGTCACCTCGACAAGTCCCATATAATTCAATTACTTAGACATGACATATACACTTCAATTAATATGTACCAATCTACACTTCAATTAATCATTACCAATCTACACTTTAATTAATCATTTAACCATCACATGAGTTTCACATAATTTCATTTACTCCAAGGGGTTGCACATTACTCAAATAGTCATAACATACACAATTATGGCACAACTTGAGAAGTTACAATAGTAGTCAAATTAGGGGAAAATGGGGTGCTTTTGCACAAAACTGAACATAACATATAATTGCTTAGAGATGACAATTCGCACGGTCACTGCTAGAATTATTCAAACAAATGGGGATATTTTTCTCTCATTTCATTTTCCGCTTCCCACGTGGCTTCCTCAACTTGCTGACTTCGCCACAACACTTTAACTGAAGAAATTTCCTTGTTCCTCAATCTACGGACTTGCCTATCAAGAATAGCAACCGGAACCTCTTCATACGATAATTCTTCATTAACCTCAATAGTCTCAACTGGCACGACAGCTGATGAATCTCCAACCACTTTCTTCAACATAGATACATGGAACACCGGGTGCACTAATGACATTTCAGGGGGCAATTCCAGCCTATAAGCCACCCGTCCTATCCTTTAAGCAATCCGATACGGCGACATACCTAGGGATCAATTTTCCTTTCTTCCCAAATCGCATTACTCCCTTCATGGGAGACACCTTCAAGAATACCCAATCATCTACTTGAAACTCCAAATCTCTACGACGAACGTCCGCATAAGATTTCTGACGACTCTGAGTGGTTTCCATCCTCTCCTGGGTGAATTTAACTTTTTCCATAGCTTGGTGCACAAGATCTAGTCCTAGCAGTTCCGCCTTGCCAACCTCGAACCATCCAATCGGAGACCTACACCTCCTTCTGTACAATGCCTCAAATGGGGCCATCTGAATACTAGCATGGAAACTGTTATTATAAGAAAATTATATAAGTGGCAAGTGTTCATCCCAGCTACCCTTGAAATCTAATACACAAGCCCGCAACATATCTTCAAGCGTCTGAATTAGTCCCCTCTGCCTGCCCATCAGTTTGTGGATGGAACGCTGTGCTGAGATTTACCTGAGTACCCAAACCTTGCTGAAATCTTTTTCCAAAAGTTAGCTGTGAACTAGGCCCCTCGATCCAAGATAATAGAAACTGGAGTGCCATGGATCCTGACTATTTCTTTGATATACAACTGATTGTACTGTTCGACAGTATCGGTGGAATTGACTGGCAAGAAATGTGCCGATTTCGTGAGTCGATCCACTATCACCCAAATCGAGTTGAACCTACGTGGAGTGCGAGGTAACCCCACCACAAAGTCCATTGTGATCATCTCCCATTTCCACATCGGTATTTCTATAAGCTGCGTCAATCCACCGGGCCTCTGATGCTCGACCTTCACTTGCTGACAAGTCGGACACCTAGCCACAAAGTCTGCCAAACCCCTCTTCATACCATTCCACAAATAAATCTCTTTGAGATCATGATACATCTTCGTAGAACTTGGGTGTACTGAATACCTGGAGTTGTGAGCCTCTGCCATCACCCTTTCCCGGAGATCATCCACATCTGGAACACATAGCCTCTCTTGACACCGCAGAACACCGTCATCATTGCCGAGTGAGAATGTTAAAGTCTTGTGATTCAATATTGCTTCCCTCAATTGTGCAAAAGCCGGATCCCTGAATTGCTTTCCCTTGACTTCTGCTACAAGCGAAGATTCTGCTCCATTACGCACAACGACATCCCCTTCGTCTGAGGTCGAAAGACAGACCCCTAGACTAGCCAACTGATAAACTTCCCGAGCCAAAAGCCTCTGACCAGCTTCCAAATGTGCCAAGCTACCCATGGATTTCTGACTAAGAGCTTCGGCTACCACATTCGCCTTCCCTGGATGGTACAAAATATTCATATCATAGTCCTTGAGCAACTCTAACCACCTCCGCTGCCTTAAGTTCAACTCCTTCTGCTTGAATAAATACTGAAGACTCTTGTCGTCTGTGACCACGTCCACATGGACTCCATAATGCCACCAGATTTTTAATGCAAACACAACCGCCGCGAGCTCCAAGTTATACGTCGGATAATTCTTCTCGTGATTCTTGGCTGCCTTGAAGCATACACTATAACTTACCACATTGCATTAACACACACCCCAAACCAACCCTCGATACATCACAATAAACCACAAATCCCTCTGAACCTTCTAGCAAGGTCAACACTGGTGCTGAAGTCAATCTCGACTTTAATTCCTGAAAACTCTTTTCACATGCATCAGACCACTGAAACTTAACTGCTTTCTGCTTCAGCTTAGTCAATGGGGAGGCGAGAGTAGAGAATACCTCCACGAACCTCCGATAATACCCAGCTAGACCCAAGAAACTACAAACCTCTGTCGGGATCGTTGGCCTAGGCCAATCCTTTACCGCTGCAATCATTTAGGGATTAACCCGAATCCCCTCCCTGGAAAAAACATAGCCCAAAAAGGTGACTGATTCTAGACAAAACTCACATTTTGAAAGCTTTGCATACAATTGGTGCTGATGAAGAGTCTGCAGAACTGCCCTGAGGTGATTAGTATGATCCTCCTAACTCCGCGAGTAAACAAGAATATCATCAATGAAATCACAAAGGAGTCGAGAAACGGTTTGAAAACCCAATTCATAAGATCCATAAAAGTTGCTGGGGTGTTGGTTAGCCCAAAAGACATTACCATAAATTCAAAGTGCCCATAATGAGTCCTGAAGGCAGTCTTAGGAATTTCATGTTCCTTGATCTTTAACTGGTGATACCCGGACCATAAATCAATCTTTGAGAAGAACTTAGCACCTTGCAACTGGTCAAACAAATCATCTATCCGAGGCAATGGATACTTATTCTTGATGGTGACCTTGTTGAGCTGCCGATAATCAATACATATCCGAAGCGATCCGTCTTTCGTTTTGACAAAAAGAACCGGTGCGCCCCAAGGCGACACACTTAAAGCATAAAACCGGCTGGGTCCCCCTTGACCCCGCGTTCTACCCCTAGCTGCTCCGCACCCTGCTGGTGCTGGAGAGCGTGCTGAGGATGTAGCGACTGATGAACTGGAGGGCTGAGCAGCACCCCTACCTGTGCCCTGACTGGGTGCACGATAATCTCGCTGAACATGGCCCCTCACTTCGCATCTATAGCATACCGGAATATCCAAGTAACAAGGCTCAGTATGAAATCTTCCACACTTAGGGCATGGGACACTCCGCAGCTGCTGGAACCTCCCACCTGAACGATCCGACTGATGGAACCTCCCGCTATCTGAACTGGGTCCAAAACGACCTCCCTACTGATAACTGTGTCCTAATGGCGGCGCACTGGCTGAGGACTAAGCATATGACTGAGATGGCCCTAATGATCCTCTCCCAAGGGCTGATCTCACACCTCCAACTGAGCTCCTAGGGTTGCCCGCTGACCGAGCCCTACTACTGCTCTCTATCTCCATCCTTATTTTCAATTTTCGAGCCTCTGTAGCCTGGGCGAATCCCACTATCTTCCCATAATTCATATCCGAATGCAAGGCAGCTGTAGCAGCTTCATTAACAACTAAGGGACCAAGGCCCTGAACAAACCGTCAAACTCTAGCCTCCATTGTCGGCATCATGTGAACAACATATTTGGACAAGCGCACAAACTCCATATGATACTCCCACACACTCATGTTGCCCTGCTTAAGGACCTCAAACTCTATAGCAGGGGCTGCCATAGTATCGGCAGGCAAGAAATGATCCATGAAGGCATCAACAAACTCATCCCACTTTACCAGAGGGCTCCCTCTCCACGGGAACTCTCCCACATTTCAAACCACAAATATGCCACTTTCAGACGATAGGAAGCAAACTCAACCCCCTATATCTCAGTAGCTCTCATAACTCGGAGGGTCTTGTACATCTTATCAATAAACTCCTGAGGGTCGGCCTCTGGGTTGGTGCCTGTGAACTATGGAGGGGCTAACTGCAGAAACTGGTTGACCCTAAAACCTGAAGAATCCCCTTGCTCGCTAGAGGGTGCAGGGGCAGCACGGGATCTTTGGGCCTGGGCGGACGCTAACTGGGTCAACATCTGAATAGATCCCCTGAGGTCCCCATCAAAAATACCGGGACCGAAAACTGGGACTGAAGAAGGATCAGGAACATCACCGGGAGGGACTGTAGCCCCCTCTGCTAGAGAAGGAATAAGAATATCCTGGCCTGGGATGGAAAAGTGAGGCAGATTCAGGGTCGGGGAATCATCTCACCCGCACCATCAGATAAAGAATTCACGTCCACTCCTGGGGTGGTATTGGCCTCTAGGCAGAGTCGAGCTCTCTTCTTGGGTGCCATTTACTGAAAATCAGAACAATGCACGAGTTGGGGATAGACAACCTCACTTCCCACCACAACGCACGATATAGAATAGCAATAAAATGGTACTTTCCTAAATGTCCATGCAGCCCACTAATTATAGATGTGGTCAACAACACACCGATAAGAAGGGCTCTACTAGACACGGCTCCGAGACATCCTAGGACACTTTTAAAACCTTAGGCTCTGATACCAAGTTTGTCACGCCCCAAAACCGAGGGACGAGACCAGAACCTAACCGGGTGAACCCGGTCAAGAGGACCTGGATTGACTTTCCTACCCAACGTGTTTCCCCTGTATATACAATGCACCATATTCCTATGAAATAACAACTTAGGATTTAAGCGTGGGTTTACAAACTTAAGTTCGTTTCTCTTTTAACATTTCAACAATTGATTCCCAAAACATACACAATACATACATAACTTTTCAATACGGACCACGATTCCGAATACGTACAGTTACTACCCAAAATACATATATACGCCCACATCATGTCTACAGAGCCTCTAAGAATACTAGGAGCTTATACAATACTTGCCGACAACAAGGCCCCGGCTATACCTTACAATACATAACAGACTCAAAAGAGATGGCATGAATTATACACGGCCTTGGGAGGAAGTGGGGCTCACCAGCACTTGCTATAAGATATGGAGGAGGCACCACTAACGGCGAGCTGAGCTACCTGCTTTGGGCCCACCTACATCCATATAAAAGATGTAGCGCCCCCGACAAAAGGGACGTTAGTACTGTGGAATAGTACAAGTATGTATGAGCAACTTTACTCAAAGTAAAATGAAGAGCTGCTCAGATAGAAAGCAGTTAAAGGAACCAACACATAGTGCACAGTGATACAGAAAACAAGTACAATTTAGAGCCTCACAGATTCTCATTTCATCACAATCACATTTCCGCTTTATTACATTCTGTTGTAGCGTGCAACCCAATCCCCACCGTACCATTTACACTACACCCTTGTTATCTCTCCACCCTTATTACTACGTGTTTCGGAGTGCAACCCGATCCCACCTTACATTTCTGTTGCGGCGTGCAACCCGATCCCACCTTACATTTCTGTTGCGGCGTGCAACCCGATCCCACCGTACAGTTTGCACTCCATCCTTGTTACCTCTCCACCCTTATTACTTCTTATTGCGGCGTGCAACTCGATCCCACGGGACCATCATATTTCATGGCAAACAATAACAACCCACAATTCAATCACAGGGTTTCATATCATCAAGAGTACAATTTCATAACACCCAACCCCAATCATGTGTTCAGAATAGCTTTATCATCCATTAATTCAACTACAAAGATGCTCATAAACAAGAATGTAAATTCATTACAACCAACAATCCATATGAAGTTAAGCCACGGTAAACCTTGCCAACAATGAGTCATATACGATATTTCCAAGGTCATTTAGTTCAATTAGATCAATTCACAATTCCCTTTCATCACTTGTTACATAACCCTTATCACTTAGATACACTTACACATTTGAGTTTGTTATCATTCTTTCATACCAACATACTCAAGCATTTAAGAACCTTGCATATGGTATATTGATCACATAGAAATCACCTTTCACGATTTCAAATATCACGATAGTCGACTAAGAAAAATAAGAGAATGAAATTTCACACCTCAACACAACCGGGAAATCAATTCACATATACTCAGCAAGAAGTTCGTACCGAATGTTTGAACACCAACAAGGTGACTCTACGAAGATTAAAGTTAGCCATACATACCTCGAGTCGTCCCCTTTTTAATTTCTATCACAATTCACCGGACCATCTAGCACCGTCAATCTATTCCACAACGTGACATATTTCACTTAGAATTAGGAATCTTGTACTCAATTGAGCATTTTATCAAACACTATGTGACTCCTTAGACTACTAACCCCCTTTTGAGAATGATTACCCAAACTTGTTTTTTCCCTTTACTAGATTACGGGGTTTAACTCACATGCATGCAAGATTTCACTTTTTATTTTTAAGAACCAACCTATGTGTGTTTTATTTTTGCACAAAATCTGAGAAATTGGGGAAATAGGGTGAAAACTTACCTCTTTGAGTGAAGAAGATGACAATAACTTGATAATTTCCGGGCTTGAGTGATTTTGGAAAAAATCAAATTGAATGATGTTGAAACCTTCTCTCTCAAGAACTCTCTTCTTCTCTCTCTATTTTTTGTCAGAAAATCGTTAAAAATGAAGGGAAGGGGTGTTTTATAAAACAGAGGGTCGGGTCTTAAATTTAGAAAATAGGAGCCCCGACACAGAGATGCGGTCAGGAATGCGATCGCATTTCTGCTATGCGGTTCGCATTCCTGTCGCGTAGTTGGCCTTCAAATGGGCCAAAATGGGAACCACACTGCCCAGGTATGCGACCACTATGCGGTCCGCATACCTGTTATGCGATCGCAAAGTGCGTCTCATAATCTCCCTCGAAAAAACCATGGGGCAAGAATGTGACAACTATGCGACCCGCATTCGTGAAATGTAATCGCATTCTAGGCTGCATAGCTGTCCTCAAAATGGACAGGAAACTGTCTAGGTATGCGACCACTATGCGGTCCGCTTACCTGTTATGCGATCGCATAGTGCGTCGCATAACGTGTAATTTCTGGAAAATTTAATCTTTGAAGTTCTGGGATACTTTTTACTCAAAATAGGACCGTTTTAAGAATTTCTACAGTTATAACAACATAGGGACCTATTCGGGCATTATTTTAGACATAGAAATTTTACGGGTCTTTACAATTGTGATGACCCTGTCACGACCCAAACCGATGGGCCGCGACGGGTGCCCGAGTCCTACCTGTCAAACACCCCTAAGCATGCGTCTAAGATATAAACCTGGATAACATCTACTGACTCACGAGAATAATATACATGAAGGAAACCTTCCCAAAAAGGCATACATACATATACGTGCAACATACGTAGGGTGAGCCGACAAGGCTGCTATAGACAACTATATACCTCAAAACTAGAAGCCGGCAAGGCCACATACTATCCAACTAGACATACTATCTACAGACCTCCAATAGAAATATAACCGTATAAAGACGGGACTGAGCCACGTCATACCCATGTATATCTACAAACGTATCGTACCAAGATCAAAAGCAGCTCTGGATCAAGTGGAGCACGCCCACTTTCGATGATCAAGGATCCTAAGAAGGGGAACCGTCAGCTTGCCTACCTGCACCTGAGAGCATGAAATGCAAGCCCCGTGAAATAGGCAGTCAGTACGAAAAATGTACTGAGTATGTAAGGCATGAAAATCTGTACGTAAAAGGCATAGATGAAACATGGAATAAAGAAATCCATTTGTAAATCTGAATAACTTTGTAAATTCTGAAACATTTATAATGTTATGCACGTGTATATAAATGTCGTGTCATGCATGGGTATAGGTGTACATAACATCATCAAGCACCCAAGGGCATCTCATCATATCATCTCGGCCATTGTGGGCAACATCATCAACATATACCAACTGATCAGGTGGTGGTGCGTATATAACGCCGTAACCTTTTTCCCACATCCCATATACATATGTATATATACATATAAATACGCGTATATAACTCCATCTGGTCATGAGTCAATGTACATGTATAAATGAATGAAATGCATGAATAATATGTAATAATCTCAATATTCCTTTCAGATAAACTTTTTCAACTGCGTATTATTGTGAGACCCATGAACAAAAGATATAATAATATGTCACATGGGGAATCAAGAACACAGAGACCCCTAGTATTTTTATGAATAGAGTCATTTATTAAAACTGTGCATTTGCTCATTTCTTCTATATAACGTGGACCATGCCAAAAAGAAAGAAGATATGTCCTTAACATACCTGGAGTAGGGAAAACCCCGTATAATATTCTTGAATATTACACCGTACTCTTTTGTAACTGCAAAATTTTGATGGAATTACACTTCTGTTCCTTGAAGTATTTTGAACGAAAATAAGCTTCTGCTTTTTGAAGCAATTTGAGCTAACTAAGCTTCTTCTTTTTGAAGTTTTTGAACGAAATTATCTTCTGCTTCTTTGAAATTTTTGAATGAATTAGGCTTCTTCTCCTTGAAGACTTTGAACTAGGAAATATGGAATATGTCTCTTACTTAAGGATTTTGACGTTTTTGATTTTGTTTTATCCAAATGAATGGAACATACCTTTTAATTTTTAAATTCCATTATTCCTAGGTAGCCACATAGGACTATATGACTACTTAGTTACTTTCTAGATTTGTGGCTTCTTGTCACGTTTTGGGGTGTATATTTTATTAATTTTTATGCACTTATTAGTTAATTGGGTAATATCCCGTTACCCGGTAATTAATCAATTACTCGTATCATTTAAAAATTATCTCTGATTAATTAAAATTCTACCTATTTTTAATATACCTTATGCATCATACTATCACGGTCATATGGTACCTTGTATGGTATTAGTTCATAATTATCGGGTATTATCGCTCGACCCGTATTTTATCTCAAATTGGCCACTTCCATTTTCTTTAATTCGTGTACCCTTTATCCTTCTTGACACTTACTTATTACTTGTTATAATTAGCGTAAATACGTTAATCTCAAGATAATCTCATCCCCGAGTTTACGTCAATTAACGGAAGACGAAACTTTAACGTATGAAAACGCAAGATGTAACAGACTCAAAGGGTCATTTTACGAATTAAGACTCCATTTTAGGCTTATTAGCCTTAAAAAGACTAATTTTAATTACCTCGAATGTGTGCGCTGTCCGACCGTGAATCCGAAAAGCTTTTATGTGAAAATATGAGAAATAGAAATTTCTAGAGTTAAAATTTAGTTTTTAGTTGACTTTGGTCAACATTTTGAATAAACGGACCTAAATCTGTATTCCGATGATCCCAGGAGGTCCGCAATAAAATATGGGACTTGAGCGTATGCCCGAAATTAAATTCCGAGGTCCCTAGCCTTAGAAAACAATTTTTGAAGAAAATTATTGTGATTGTTTTTACAAGAAATAAAGAAATGAAATAATGTTTGAAATCGTTGATATCGAGCCTGTATTTTGGTTCCGGAGGTCGGAACAAGTTTGTTGTGACATTTAAGTCTTATCTGTGAAATTTGATATGAATCGGAGTTGAATTGATGTGATTTGGAGTCCGGTTGAAAAGTTAGAAATTTGAGTGTTCTTGAGGAAATCTTGAGTTTTGAGGTTAAATTTGTAGTTTTTGATGTTATTTTGATGATTTGATCGCACGAGCAAGTCCGTATGATGTTTTTATACTTGCGTGCATGTTTGGTTTGGAGCCCCGAGGGATCGGGTGAGTTTCAGGTAGGCTACAAAGTGTTTAGACTTAGAAAAATTTCACTCAGCCGATATCTGGTGTTGGCAGGCCTCTGATCTCGCAATTGCAAGATCAGGCTTCACAAATACGAAATTCAGGGCCAGCCTTTGATCTCGCAAATGCGAGATTCTGGTCGCAAATGCGGAATCCCTCGAAAGTCGCAAATGCGACAATTTCATCACATTTGCGATGATTGCTGGAATTTGAAGGGTTCGCAATTACGAATTTCTGATCGCAAATGCGAGATCCGCAACCTGTTAAAATATATTTTAGACGAGATTTTCACCTCTTTTTCAATTCTCTCAAACCCTAAACCTCCATAGGCGATTTTCCAAAGACCCAAACTTCTCCAAATCATTGGTAAGTGGTCTCTAACTAATTTCTTTCAATCCTTAACAACTTTTAACAAGATTTCAACCAAAAATCTAAAGTTTTCATGGTAAAAATTGGGGGTTTTGGGTAGAACTTTGGAATTTCAAAATTTTAGAATTTAAACCTCGAATTGAGGTCGGATTCCAAACTTAATTTTATATCCGGGCTCGGGGGAGATGGGTAAACGGATTTTGGTCCGAACCTCGAGTTTAGACCAAGAGGGCCCGGGGTCGATTTTCATATTTTGATAAGAAAACATAGGAAAACCATAATTTTTCATTAAAGTTAATACCTTTAGCAATAATTAATGATATTGAACCCAATTGTGATTAGATTCGAGTGAGTTGAAGCCCAATTCTAAAGTAGTGCTTGAGCAGTGAGTGGCCTGTGAATTCGAGGTAAGTGTTGTCTCTAACCTTAGCTTGAGGGAATAGGTATTGTGTGACTGCTTGTTACCTGTTTTGTTGCTAAATCCAATGTACAGGTGAAGTGACGAATACCTATACGTTGTGGTCAGGTCATAACATGCGAGTGAAAGTAAATTCTTGTTATTTTGGTAGTTGTAAAGCCTATTAGTTGTGATTATCATTGTTGTTGAAATGTTAGAGGTTTGGTATCCGGTTCTACCATGATGGCTAGTATTTTGAACACTGAGTTGAGATTTAAATGAAAAATGACGCTAGAAACTATGTTGGAACACTGATATCTTGTGAAATCCCTTGTGAATATTGAATTTAGATTGAAATGATAAATGATAATAGAAACTATGATGAAGTATCAATTTCCTGTGAAATCCCTCTTTGTGTATTGTTAATGATTCAGTGATTGGTAAGGAGGAGTGTAAAGCACGAAGGGTGATGTCGTGCATGATCCAAATATATTCTATTGTGAGGAAGAGTGTAAAGAACGAAGGGTGATGCCGTGCCTGAATGAACTAAATTGTGAGAGTAAAAGCACGGAGAGTGATGACATGCCTGAATGAAGTACATTGTGATAGTAAAAGCACGAAGGGTGATGCCGTGCCTGAATTAAATACATTGTGAGAGTAAAAGCACTAAGGGTGATGCCGTGTATGCTTATTTATGATATGGGGAGGATGAGAGTAAAAACACGAAGGGTGGTGCCGTGCGAGTTCCTTTTCTATTCTTATTGCTTTAAATTATTGTTGATTACTGTTTATTGCTGTCTTGTTGTTTTTCTCACTCCTTATGTTACATTCCCCATAGCATGATACCTTCCCATTATTGAATATAATGTTAACTCTTTAATTACTGCTAGTATGTTTATACATGTCCATGTTTTATGTGGTGTCCTGTCCTAGCCTCGTCACTACTTCGCCGAGGTTAGGCTCAACACATACTCAGTACATAGGGTCGGTTGTACTGATACTATATTCTGCACTTCTTGTGCAGATCTAGGTACCGGTCAAAGCTAGGTGAAAATAGTTGTTGATTTTATATGCGCGGAGACACGAGGTAGATCTGCTGACTTCCACAGATTCCTAGAGTCTTCCCTTATCTATTTAGATTGCTGTTTTATTTCGTTCAAAATAGAGACATATTTTTTTCAGCCAATTATTTGTAGTACTCTTTAGTAGTTCGTGGATTGTGACACCAGACTCCGGGTAGTTGTGTAGTTAGTATTAGTTTGTGGCTCGTTATTGCTATTTCGAATATTATTCTGGTATTATTTTTGGGCAGTAGTAGTTTTTCGTATTTACTTTAAATTGTTTTATTATGGTAAAGTATATTTTTGAAAAGGAAACGGTTAGTTGAATTTCTAACAATACGAAATTATTAGAGTACATTCGTAAATGTCGGCTTGCCTAGTACCATGTTAGGCGCCATCACGACATGTTAGGATTTGGGTCGTGACATGGTGGGTTGAGACCTGTGACTTGCGACTATGAGATGAAGCATTACAGAGTGATTTCATTGTGAAAATTGTGTTAGTTCGACTTGACTAATTGATTTTCCTTTGTGTTCCTTATTTGGTTTTAAATGATACTTCACGGTGTTCAAAATGCTTTACTATTTATATCACTTGTTGGTTCTTGTTTCGGTTTATGATTTTCGCTTTCCATTAGTAGTTTTATACTTCTATACTGCATATGTTATTTTGTCTAGTGAGTGTGTTGACTTGTACCTCGTCACTACTCCACCGAGGATATACTCATTGGGTACCGACCGAGGTGTAATCATGCTACACTTCTGCACATTTTTATGCAGATCCAGGTACTTCAGAGTCTATTGATTGTTAGATAGCTCATCATATATTACTATGGGGACTTCAAGGTATACCTGCCATCGCGTTCGCAGGCCTTTGAGTCACCTTAAGAGTTATTTTTGTATAGTTTATTTATGTTCCAGAAATGTTGTACTTAGAGATTTTCTAGTGAATTTAATAGAGCTTATGACTTGTACTACCGGTTTTGGGATTGTTGGCTTGTATAAAAATTTCTGTTTCATATTCTATCACTGTTGGTTAAATTGTGCCATTAATTCAGTAAGAGTTAGGCTTACCTAGTCTTAAAGACTAGGTGCCATCACGATATCCTACAAAGGAAAATTGTGGTCGTGATAGTTAACTTGTTCCTTGATTCTCTCAACATGCCGTTGCATAATTTCTCAGAGCTAGGCTTATCTGTTACATTCCAATTTAGGATCCGTGGAACTTGGCTTGCAACACGAGTGACAATATTGGGGTCTACTTCAGAACAACACTCATAAAAATCTGTACTGCAAGTGGTAAATCGCCAAACCTATAAAACTTCTTTACGAATCTAAACTTATTTCTCACCGAACCAATCAAAGCTTCAAATATCACATTCCCCCATGGAAACTGCTCGTATTCCCAACTCTCAATAAAATAGAAATCTCGATTAATTACAAAGGATCTTTTACTAATTGTGAAAAATAAGAATATGTCTATGAAGTATAATAACGAAATCTTTAGAGCATCAATTTCCGACTGTCATCTCTTTGCCATAAAACAATCAACAAGGTCGTCCTTTGATATTATATATCAATTGGTAAAGTAGGCATCCTTGAGCCTATTTGATCCTTTAAGTTCCCTCATCGTTGACCTCACCAACATATCTTAGTCCATATATAATTACAAATTCTCTAATCTCAAAATACAGGGTACCATAATTAATCTTGATGTAAAAATCATGATCATTATTTTGAAACAACTCCCTTGACATTAAGAACCGTATTACTTGATTCTAAACAATAACATGAGGCAAATCAAGGAAAAAGCTGAAATAAATTTTCCTAAACATTTGGATATTCTCATTAGTCAATTTTGACTTTAACTCATCAACGACCTTCACATTGGTATGTGAGCTCCAACGAGAAGTGGATACTTTTATATCCAATGCGACATACAAATCCCATTTATACATTAAAGAAATATTAGTTATACTAAGCCATCTATATAGAAAGTGAACATCATTAAATTCTCTGACTATACACATCTTCAGGAAGAATAGTTCAATACCTTTTCATAAATCTCAGAGTTTAGCTGCTACATTTTAACAGATCTCAAGTACTAAAAGAAAAGATACTAATACTAAATAAAAAGGATTAAAAAAAATATGTATTCAAGTATGGGGGTTCTATCAATACACAAATATTATGTGTTAAACATGAACGGGAAAGAGGAAAGTTTAGTGTTAAAATTCACTCTGAACAAGGTGGGCAAGATAAGCTGATCACTTACTAATTCCTAGAACATGATATGGAGCTGAAACACCCAGAGTCATTATGTAAATATTATATTGGGCTAACTATGCGAAAGGTGTAACATTCACTCAAATACTAATAAGGGAAAATCCAATTTTTCTATTCTTACAGAAAATACAAAGGAATTAACAAGAACTGGTAGCAAAAAATGATGCACAACCGTTTATTTCAACTTCTATATGTACATAACATCTAAGTATACGTTAAGCAAGGATGCTAATGCTCAAATACGCTTTGCACGAAACAAGAGGTTAGCTGATAACTTTATTTAAGCAGTAGAAATGATCCCAGCCTAATTGTTCAAGCGGAACACAATGAAGAAAATAACTATAGCTAACACAATGTAAGGGATAAACTAGATAAAATACATTAAATCAATTGAGATTAAAAAAATACCTTCAAAGGATGTTTATCACGTTCAACCTCCTCCTTGCTAACACGCTTTCTCTTTTGGGTTTAACAACAATATTTTGTTGTATACCAGATGCATTTGCTATTTTTTTTCCTTTGTGTTTTGTACATTGCATCAACCCTTTTTTTTCGATTGTCATGTCGAAAATCTATTGCATGTGGTGAGTTCGACCCTTTTAACACCGTAACTTCTAATCAGAATCATAATCTACATGAAGAAAGGATGATTTGACCACTGTAGTTGTAGATTTTGATTTTTTAGAGGTTGAATTTTCACCCATTTTTCTACTTGAAAAAAATACTAATATTCTCAGCAAAATTCTACAAAAGACTCTTGATATAGAGAAATAGTTGAGAAAAAAATTAAGAAGAAACCATAACAGATTGTTGCCGGAGAAGAAGAGATAGATTTGGGGGATTTGAAAAATCTGGTATTTGGGGAAGATAGAGAAGAATAGTGTTAAAGAGGGAGAGATGGGGATGTGATAAATGTTACTTTTAATTTTTAATAAAAATAGTTTTGGCTATGATATACCAATTAAAAAAAGAAAAACTTAAAGTTGAGTTATAAGGTGCCAATATCTAAAACTAGAGTTTTTTTATACCAATTCTCTTCATACCTTATACTATCATTGAAATCTATTATAAATACGTGAATAAAATTACTTTTCTTTCTTTTGTGTTAAAAAAGTTATTTATTTTTTGCTATTTCATTTAAAAGGTCATTCAAATTGGAAAATGATACATTTGGCCACTTTTTAACGACCCGATACTTATTTTTAAATCCAAAAACATAGAAAATATTAAACCTGACACATATTAATTAAGAATCTTCTATCCGGCTCAACACTCAACCCGTATATGTCTTTACGTGCTAGCAAATCTTAAAAGGGTCCAAAATCACTGGCTATCTACCTACAATTGGTTTTTAGTTGCGTAAATTCTTATATGTATGGTTCATATATTAATTTTGCTGCTAATATGGTAAATCCTTTATTCGAAGCGAGATGGACCCTTTTAACTTAGATATTTTTTCTGAACCTTTGACTTAGATCACTTAACTAGAAGAATACATTATGTTAGATCACTTAACAGTTAACAAACAAACTTTTACCAAGAAGATAAGGTTATCAGATCAACATGTTACACATTCATAAAATATAAATTATTGTATTCTATCAACTGTTCATATTTATTGTCAAATGTATTTTTTAAAAATGCAAAAATCATTTCATATGGCGCTTTCAAATTCTCTTAACTTAAGAATTTATGTTCACACTGCCGAGCTTTTATCACTTTTAGACAAATAAAGGGATTTATTTATAAAGAAAAGGGATTTCTGTGCTTTTGTTTAGCATATAAAGGAATTTTACGACTCGAGTATTAAGTCAAATAGGAGGTTTTTGATTAAAATGGATTGAGTTTAGTGTTGTCCATTTTCGGCCTAAAAATCAGGTTCCACGTTATTAAAAAGTGGTCGGATATTTTATTTTTCTACTTGAATGAAAATTTGAATGAAATATCAAAAGATAAGTGAATTTTCATATATATATATATATATATATATAAAGAAGAAAATTAACTTGGCCTCATTTTTTTTTTTAAATTATGACATCTAAATCTGAATGCACATCTAAATATCAAGATGTGCATTAAGATTATGACAGATCTAAATCTGAATACATAAATGAATATTAAGATGTGTATTTAGATCTGAATACTAAATGATTAAGGGTGTGTTTGGTATAATGGAAAATATTTTCCATGGAAAATAGAAAATATTTTCTTGGAAAACAAGTAGTAATCTTATTCATTTTTCAGTGTTTGGTTCGCAAATTAAGGAAAATATTTTCTCAAGAGTATTCATATAAAATAAACAAGAAGTCATAAACTTTCGAACCAACAACCTTCCGAATCCACAAATTTCATAACTTCTGAACCGCAAAACTTTCGAAATCGCTAAATTTTGAAACCCTAAACTTCGAAACACAAAACCTCCAAACTCATAACTTTGGAACTTGTAAAATTTTGAACCTGTTGAAAAAAAAGTAAAACTAAAAATATATAAAAAGAAATATTTATTCCTCGGGAGAAAGGAGGGAGCAACAGGTAGGGGTGGGGGTGCAGAACAAAGAAAAAAAAAGTAATTTTTTTTGTCTGAGGGTGGGTGGGGGTGAGTGTGAATGGTGTAGAAAAACAAAACACCAAAAATTGAAATTACAATTTTTTTTTTCGGGGTGGGGTAGTAGGGTGGATGGTGATGAAAAAAATCTTTTTTGAGAGAGGGCATGGGGTGGGGTTAGGTGGGTGGGTGTGGGGTGGGTTGTGGAGGGTATGGAATAGGGTGGGGAAGCTTGAGAAGGAGTTTTGAATAATATATTCCCTTCTCTTGATAAGGAAAATATTTTCCTCCAATTGGAGGAAAATGAGTTGATAAGGAAAATATTTTCAAAAAATTTAAGCCAACCAAACATGGAAAAATTGAAAAATATTTTCCGGAAAATGTTTTTCTTCATTCCAAACACTCCCTAGAACTATTTGTTTTTTAACATCTGAATGTATAAAAATTATCTTTATTTAAAAATTAATAAATATAAAATTCAAATANATATATATATATATATATATATATATATATATATATATATATATATATATATATATATATATATATATATATATATTAATATTTCAAAATATGATAGTGGCAGTGATGGCTAACTGTGGTGATTGTGATTGCCAACTAGATGTGATGGTTGTTGGTAATTTTGGTTGATTCGTTCTGACTAGTAGCTAGTGGTAATTGGCAGTGATGTCGATAATGGTTAAGAATGGTGGTGGTAAGTGATAATAATTAATAATGGTGGTTGGTGGATGTGGTTGTGATTGTGATTGAGGAAGGTGGTGGTAGTTTATAATAATGGGTAGTGCCGACTATGGTTGTTGATGATGATGGGCTGGTTAGTTGTGGTAGTTGAGGTATATGAGTTTGCGGTTTTGATAGAGAATGATGGTCGTGGGGATAATAGGGATTCTGGGTGGTGTTTGTCGATAATAGTGGTGGCTATGATTAAGGAGGAGGAGGAGGAGTTGGTGATGGTGGTGGTGGGTGGCATTGTAATAGTTGATAATGGTAAGAAGTGGTGGCAATTAATAATGAATGTGGATGATAACAATTTAATGAAATTAAGTTTTTGTTATAGATCTTAATCACACAGACCTATTAGCCCATTAAGTGTTTGTGAAGTAAAAAAACAAACAAACTTAATGATTAAGATCTGAATGATTAAGATTCAGACTTTAAAAATAAACACACTTAATGTTTGAGATCTGAATGATTAAGATTCAAACCTCCATTAAGTGCTGAACGATCCGATCAGTCGTTTTAATTTTTAGAACCCCGTTCCCTTAAATAAAACTCATGCATGTGCTTTTATTGTTTTATGACTTGTGGGGATGGTTAGTTCGGGATTTGGAAGGGTTTGGGTTGAAATCGAAACACTTGATTCCTTAAGGTTGGCTAAAAAAGCCAAGTTTGACTTTGGTCAATATTTTGAGCAAACGACCTCAGAATAGGGATTTGACGGTTTCAATAGGTTCATGTAATGATTTCGTACTTGGGCGTATATTCGGATTGAGTTTTGGATTACCCGGGAGCGATTTGGCGTCTAATAGTGAAAGTTGGATCTTTGAAGGTTTTGAAGTTCTTTAAATTTAGTTTGGAGTAGTTTTTGGTGATAACGGGGTTCAAATGGGATTCCGAGATCGGGAATAGTTCTGTGTGGCGATTTAAGACTTACACGCAAAATTTGGTGTCATTCTGAGTAGTTTAAGTATGATTCGGCGCGTTCAGAGCGATTTGGAAACTTGGAGTTCATATTTTGATTCAATTTGGTTATGGGGTGTGATTCTTGATTTTGTTATTGTTTTACACATTTCGAGAGTTCGAGCTGCTCCGTATTATGTATATAGACTTGTTGGTGTAGTTGGACGGGGTCTCGAGAGGCTTGGGCGAGTTTCGGACTGCCCGGAGCTAAGTTTAGGAAACTAGATTTTCTAGTTCTGGTTTACTTCTTCACGGGCACGGGAGGGCCATCGTGTTCGCGAAGAAGGATTTGAGGGCAGTGGGAAATTTCCCTTCGCGTTTGCGTCTAGGCACTCACGTTCACGAAGCCTTGTGAGCCTAGGCCTACGCGTTCGCGAAACCCCCCCTCGCGTTCGCGTAGAGGAAATAAGTCTGGGGAGGGTTAGTACACTTTGCTCTTCACGTTAGAGCTATCGCGTTCGCGATGCCCAGGCAGCTTAGGTTTTCGCGAACACGAGGCTTCTTCCGCGTTTGTGAAGAAGGGGAATTTAGATCGGCCGAATCCTTATTTTAAATACGGGACTTAGACCTTCTCCTCCCATTTTTCACACACTTGGGCAATTTTGGAGCTTTAAAAATGGGGATTTCAACCTAGCTATTGAGTGTAAGTAATTTCTACCTAACGTGAGTTTAATACATAGATTATGGGTAGATTTTAACATGTAACTTATTGAAATTTATGGGTTAGATGAAAAATCTAGGTTTTTGATAAGAATGAGATTTAACCAGGAAATTTGTTATGGAATTTAATGGAAATTATATAATTGGGTTCATGAGGTTATGGACAATAATTTTCTTTAAAATTTTTGGAATCCGGGCATGTGGGCTGGGGGGTTGAATTTTAGGGATTCTTCAAATAGACTTGGGAATCACTTTGATAGTTAGGATATGAACTTTTGAACATGTATTGATTGTTTTATATAATATTTGACTAGTTTTGGATTGTTTGGCACCGAATTGAGGGTTTGAGCACAATCTTAGACCGGAAAGTAGGATTTGAAATGAGGTAAGTCTCTTTTCTAACCTTGTAAGAGGGAAGAACCCCATAGGTGAATTAACTAAAATGTGTTCTTATTTGTGGGTGTTACGTACGCACAAGGTGACGAGAGTCCGTATGTAGCTACTAATTATGCTATTGTCCGGATAGTTTAGGACCCATATCATGCTATACTTGCAACGTTTATACCCTACTTGTAAATATAATTGCTTAAGTCATATTAAAAATTGATAAAAGGTAAAGTTTACTTACTTGAAGTTGTGAATGGGACACTTGATTGTTATTTTTTTTTTTGAAAATTTGGGTTTCTTTAATGTATTTTCTATTTGTGGAGCGGGTCGAACGCCTCGGTAGCAGATAGATGCATCTATGATTGCCGTTGACCCTCGGTGAGCTACCTCCCGAGCCGTTCTGCAGCAACTAGAGTCTTTCTTTTGTTATTGTTCTGTTTATTTTATTTCAGACAATAGAGTAGTAATCTTTTGTATATTTTACTAGTAGCCCATACTCTTGTGACACTAGGTCTTGACACACACACTATTAGGTTTGTGATTTTTGTTCGTTCTATGTAGAGGGACATTCGGTATTTCGGTTCGGTATTTAAGAATTTTTGTTCGGTATTTCGGTATTCGATTTATCAATTGTGTATGCCAAATACTGTACCAAATTATTTCGGTACGGTTCAATATATTTTATTTTGGTTCGTTACGGTTTCAGTTTAATAATCGCTAAATAAACAACATAACGGTTAAGGACCAAGGAGTGCAACAACCCTCTTTGAAAACGCTAACAATAAGCAGTTAAGCACCAAAGTGCAGCTGGCGTCTGACAACCCTCTCCGTGCACAATTCAGTGATTCACAATTCACTGACTCAGTGATTCACAATTCACAATTTAGTTTAAGGTCTAAGGAGTGCAACATCACAATTCACAATTCACAATTCACAAGCCTAAGCAGTAGGTAGAAGAATATAAAATCAGCTTGGATATACGGCAGGGAAGGAGCAGAAACTGTCTTCATTCTTCATAGTGCACATTGCACATTGCACAATTCACAATTCTGCCTAACTCACACAGTGCAGCAGAATTAAACAAAAATAGAGATTCTAACAGTGCAACAATAGCAGTAGACTTTAATTAGTCTTAACAGTGCAACAGTAGCAGCAGACTCTAACAGTAGCAGCAGAATTAAACACAGTGTAACAAAAAACAGAGAGGGCATCCCTCAATTCAAGTTTACACTAATGGTCTCGAATCAACTTAGTCTTAATTCTTAAATACGGATTTCAGGAAGACGCTCAAGACAACACCTAATATGCTTCCTTAAACTATATGTGCCATCCCTCTTTGGATGAACATTATAGACTCGACCACAATACTTGCATTCTACTTTGCGAACTTCTCCGTTATCTTCTTTCACCTCAAAGTGTTCCCAAATATGAGAGCGTACTTTAGGAGCACGAGACATGATTGCACTTGAACCTAAAAAAAGAAGAAGATAAATCATAAGTTAGAATATTATTTTTTGATGATAATAAAACAAAACTATAAAAGTATATCACCAAACAAATAGAGTATTAAACTTACCACTCAAGTTGCAACTATACATCAAACAATGCTAGTAATGCTTCCATTATTTTCCATATCTAAAGATAATTCGACCAAATATGTCATACAAATAAATAAGTATGATATATTATTTTGAACTAAAATACACACAAAATATTAAAGCTTACCAAGCTCGAGTTCCTCAAGATACTTCAAGTCTTCTTCAACACTAGTAGGATTCTTCTCTTCTCTAAGCCAATGTTGAACACAAACAAGAGCTTGCACACATTTAGGAGTCAATGAACTCCTAAATGAATCAAGAATACGGCCATCGGTGCTAAACGCACATTCCGACGCCACACTAGAAATTGGAATGGCCAACACATCACGAGCCAACTCCGAAAGAATAGGAAATCTAGAAGCATGTGTTTTCTACCAACTTAAGATATCAAATTCTTCACTAAAAGGCTCTTTTTCTTCACTAATGTATTTATCCAACTTGTTTAGAACCCCCACTTCCATTGTCTTCCTTTTGTTTCTTCAAGTGACTTCGTCCTTATTAATGATGCAGTAATAACACTCCCACTAGATGTAGTAGATGCGTTACTAGATGAAGTAGAACTAGATGAAGATTGCTGACAAGATCCAGTTGAATACTTTTTTAGATACTCTTCAAACAAAGAATTCATATAAGCATACACCTCAACATTTATTTTCTTGCCTTTTCCTCCCCAAAAATCTGTTCAAGTGCAGGCTAACTTATTTAAATTTGTTACATGGATCCAAGACGGAAGCAATAAAAATCATTTTATTCATCTTTTCAGGCTCACCACTATACTTCTTGAACTTTTCTTGCATCCGCTCAACCATTTTTCTCAAATGTTCATCCTCACTAATTAAAGACATTTTCAAATGACAATAAAGTTTAGATACATCCTCAAAATGAGAATTACAAGTGACATAACGTGAACCTGAAACTTTTTTGGTGAGCTCATGAAATCTTGCAAGAAACTCTATCACATTCTTCACATTCACCCAATCATCAGAGTCAAGAAGACCACTACTACCATCTTCACAAAGATGAGAACATTGATAAGCAGAAAATTCATCATATAAAAGATGAAACTTGTCAAAGGTGTTTTCAAAGTTTTGTCCCGTATCCAACATCAAATAGGTGGAATTCTACCTAGTAGGACATCCAACTACAATGTTTTGTTACATCCTACCTTTACATGTGCACAACACTATTTAAACTTTTCATGACCCAAAACTAACCCTGTCATGATGGTGCCTATCGTGGTACTAGGCAAGCCGACACATTTTCAAAACACATCGATATTTCATTTAAAAGATAAGTCAAAGCTTTTCATAACAGAATCTTCATAAAAGAGTTCAAGTAAAAATAAAATGCAAAAAGATAGCCCGACATCGGGGTTTCACTAAGTCATAACCAAACCAGCCTAGAATTAGAGTTTACAATGTTCCACCAAATGCCAAAAACATAAAGAAAAGATAATAATAGAGGAGAGTCAAGGTCTGCGGACGCCGGCAGCTACCTCGTATGTCTCCAACAACCACAAGTGCATGGGCGCAACAATCTTTGTGAACGGTCTCACCTGGATCTGCACACAAGGTGCAGGGAGTAACGTGAGTACTTCACCCTCACTAAGTAACATAATTAATTAAGGAGCTGAGAAAACAAAGCTGAGCTACACAAAACACAGTTTCTTTCAGAAATTTCAAAAAAAGGAAATTAGGCATGCTTCAACCGATGTCTTAAAATCAAAACATTTTGAGCTCAAGTGAAAAAGTATAAGTCCTCCAAAATATTACAACAACAACGAATAGCAACAAAGTGCAACAATAAATAAAAGTAAGTACAACCTCACAAGGCTACTGTCACTCATCTATCTCGACAGCTCAATCACTCAGCTCTCAGTCTCAAAACTCACAATCAAGGTACCTGCGCTCATTGGAGGTGTTCAGACTCCGGAGGGGCTCTTACATCCCAAGTGTTATATTACTGCAGCGTGCAGCCCGACCCAATACTGCTACGGCATGCAGCCCGATCCAAGTACTACTGCAGCGTGCAACCAGATCCGATAACATGGCCCGAAGGCTTATTGCGGCGTGCAGCCCGATCCAACATTACTGGGGCGTGCAGTCCGATCCAACATATCTCACACAGCTCTCAACCCGGCACTCATGCCCTATATCAGTCACTAGCCTCTCCAACCTCAGAAATATCTCAATAACAGCCCAAACTGAGAATATAACAAGTATTAATCAAATCATGATGGAAAGCTGAGGTAAAATGCATAAGAAAACGGTGAATGAGTACAAGACAACAATTTAGCAGACAATACAACAAGTTCATGACCACTGCGGGTCCCAACATTGTTTTCATATAGCCTAAGCATGTTTTCTAACATGTAAGACAATCAATAACTCGAAAACAAAAATGAAAAGGTAATAACAATGGGCTATCCAACTTTACAGTCGCTCGGGACGGACCAACTCTCAATCCCACATGGTGCACATCACACACCCGTCACCTAGAATTTGCGTCACCTCTAAATATCAACATCTTATGAATTTCTCGGGGTTTCATGCCCTCAAGACCAGATTTAAGACTGTTACTTACCTCAATCCGAACAAATCCCTACTCTGCAATTCTCTTGCCTCTCGACTCGGCCTCCAAATGCTCCGAATCTAGCCACAACCAGTACAATACAATTAATATATGCTAAAGGAATCAATTCCATAAGAAAAATTACTAAATTAGACTCAAAACCCGAAATTGGCTCAAACCCGGCCCCCCGAGCCCACATTTCGAAATCCAACAAAAGTCACAAAATCTGAAAACACATTCACCCACGAGTCTACCCATATGAAATTTATCAAAATTCGACATCATTTGATCCCTCAAATCCCCAAATTACACTATCCAAAATCCCAAGTCCTAACCCCTTATTTCACTTCAAAAATCCTACTAATTAGGTGGGAAATCAACGGGAAAACACAATACCTAATGATGATAGAGCTCAAGTAACTTTCCTCAATTGGATATCCTTGAATCCCCTTCAAAAATCACCCCAAAAGCTCAATAGTCCGAGTTGAAAATAGTGGAAATGAGCAAATATCACGAAGTCTTCTATATATAGATTCTGCCCAGGATTTTCGCACCTACGGCTCCAAATGCACACCTGTGGAGCCGCTTTTGTGCAACAATTGACGCTTCTGTGAAAAATCACTTAAGTCCCCCAGGTCCCGCACCTGTGCTCCAGGTTCAGCACCTGCGGGCGCGCTTCTGCGGCCCTTTCTTCACTTCTGTGGAACCAGCCTTCACCACACTACTCCGCATTTGCGGAGCCCTTCTCACATCTGCGGGTTCGCAGATGCGCATTTCTCTTCGCACCTGAGTTTACCCCAGGCCAACCCCAGCTCTGCATCTGCGCCAATCCCACCACACCTGCGGCAATAACCTCGCAGGTGCGATTACACCAGCAACATGCCAACTTCAGCAATTCTCCAAACTTCAAACTTGATCTGTTAACCACTCGAAACACACCCGAAGCCCTCGGGACCTCAACCAACCATACCAAAAATTCATATATCAACATACTGACTTAGTCGAACCTTCGAATCACTCAAAACAACATCAAAACACCAAATTACCCTCGGGTTCAAGCCTAAGAACTTCTAAACTTCCAAATTTCGCAAACGACGCCGAAACCTACCAAACCATGTTCTAATGACCTCAAATTTTACACACACGTCAAAAATGACACCAAGAACCTACTCCAACTTCCGAAAATCCATTCCGACCCCGATATCAAATTTTTCACTGCCGACAAAAATTGCCAAATTTCCAACTTTCGCCAATTCAAACCTAATTCCACTACGGACCTCCATATCACATTCTGGACGCGCTCCTAAGTTCAAAATCATCTAACGGAGCTAATGGAACCATCAAAATTCAAATCGGAGGTCGTTTACATATAAGCCAAAATCCGGTTGACTTTTCCAACTTAAGCTTCTAAATAGGAGACTAAGTGTCTCAATTTGGTCAAAAACCACTTCGGACCCGAACCAACTAACCCGATATATCATAATATAGATGAAAAGCACAAAAGGAATTAGAAATGGTGGAAACAAGGATAAAATTATCGAAATGACCGGCCGGGTCGTTACATCCTCCCCATCTTAGACAAACATTTGTTTTTGAACGGGTCTAGACACATACCTGGTGTCGCAAATTGGTGTAGATATCTGCTCCGTGTATCCCGCTCGGTCTCCCAGGTGGCCTCCTCCACAAGCTTACCTCTCCAGTGCACCTTCACTGAAGCTATGTCCTTTGACCTCAAGTTTTGAACCTGCCGATCCAAAATGGCCACCAGCTCCAAATCATAAGTCATATGACCCTCAAACTGAACCGTGTTGAAGTCCAAACATGGGACGGGTCGCCAAAATACTTCTGAAGCATGGAAACATGAAATAACGGATGCACACCTGACAAGCTGGGTGGCAAGGTAAGCTTATAAGCCACCTCCCCTATCATCTGAAGCACCTCAAAAGGTCTAATGAACCGAAGGCTCAACTTGCCCCTCTTCCAAAACCTCATAACACCCTTCATGGGTGATACATTCAGCAAAACCTTCTCCCCGACCATAAAAGACACATCACTGACCTTCCTGTCCGTATACCTCTTCTGCTTAGACTGAGCCGTGCGAAGCCGCTCCTGAATCGATTTCACATTGTCTAATGCATCCTGGACCAAGTCTGTACCCAAGAGCCTAGCCTCACCTGGCTCAAACCATCCTACCAGAGATCTACACCTCCTCTCATATAAAGCCTCATATGGAGCCATCTGAATACTCGACTGATAAATGGTGTTATATGAAAACTCCGCGAGCGGCAATAACTGGTCCCATGAACCCCCAAAGTCAATGACACAAGCGCGCAACATGTCCTCCAATATCTGGATAGTGCACTCGGACTGTCCGTCCATCTGAGGGTGAAAAGATGTGCTTAACTCAACCTGAGTACCCAACTCTCGCTGCATGACCCTCCAAAATTGCAACGTAAACTGAGTACCTATATCTGAAATGATGGAAACTAGGATACCATACAGGTGAACAACCTCTCGAATATAAGTCTCAGCCAACCGCTCTGAAGTGTAAGTAGTACCAAATGGAATGAAGTGCGCGGACTTGATCAGCCGATCCACAATAACCCAAATAGCGTCGAACTTCCTCAAAGTCTGTGGGAGCCCAACTACAAAGTCCATGGTGATCCGCTCCCACTTCTACCCTTGGATCTCTAATCTGTGAAGAAAACCACCTTGTCTCTAATGCTCATACTTAACCTGCTGACAATTGAGACACCGGGCCACAAACCTAACAATATCCTTCTTGATCCGCCTCCACCAATAGTGTTGCCTCAAATCATGGTACATCTTCGCGACACCCAAATGAATGGAATACTGCGAGCTGAGAGCCTCCTCAATAATCAACTCCCAGAGCCCATCTACATTAGACACACACATCTGGGCCTGCATCATCAACACAACGTCATCACCAATAGTCACATCCCTAGCATCATCTCATCGAACCCTGTCCTGAAGAACGATCAGTACTGACGCTCCCTAATATGGTCATAAAGGGAAGACTTGGAGACCACGCAAGCCAATACCCGACTCGGTTCCGAAATATCCAATCTAACAAGCTGGCTCTCTAAGGCCTGAACATCCAATGCCAGTGGTCTCTCTGCAGCTGGGAGAAATGCTAAACTCCCCAAACTCTCCACTCAACGACTCAAAGAATCGGCCACCACATTGGCTTTCCCCTGATGGTACAAACTAGTGATATCATAGTGCTTAAAAAGCTCCAACCAACTCCGCTGATGCAAATTAAGATCCTTCTGCTTAAACAAATGATGCAAACTCCAGTGATCAGTATGATCTCACAATGAAACCATACAAATAATGATGTCAAATATTCAATGCGTGAACAATGGCTGCTAACTCAAGATCATGGACAAGATAATTCTTCTCATGGGTCTTCAACTGGCGCGAGGCATAGGCAATCACCCTACCTTCCTACATCAGAACACATCTAATACCTATCCTCGAGGCATCACAAAACACGATGTAAGAGCCTGAAGTTGATGGTAGAACTAACACTGGAGCTGTGGTCATGGCAGTCTTGCGCTTCTGAAAGCTCTCCTCACACTCGTCCGACTACCTGAATGAAGCACCCATTTGGGTTAATTTGGTTAAGGGCGATGCAATAGATGAAAATCCCTCCACAAAGCGACGATAATAGCCCGCCAAACAAAGAAAGGTCCTAATCTCTGTGGCTGAGGACGGTCTAGGACAACTCTACACCGCCTCTATCTTCTTCGGATCCACCTGAATACTCTCACTGGACACCACGTGCCCCAAGAATGCTACTAAACCGAGCCAGAACCCATACTTGGAGAACTTTGCATAAAGCTTATCCTCCCTCAATCTCTATAATACAATCCTTAAATGCTGAGCATGCTCCTCCTGGATACGAGAGTAAACCAGGATGTCATCAATGAATACAATAATGAATGAGTCCAAATAGGGATGGAATACACTGTTCATCAAATGCATGAACGCTGCTGGGGAATTAGTCAGCCCAAAATACATCACCAAGAACTCATAATGGCCATAACAGGTCCTAAAAGTGGTCTTAAGAATATCCAAATCCCAACTCTTCAGCTGGTGATAACTGGACCTCAAATCAATCTTGGAGAACACCCTCGTTCCCTGAAACTAGTAAAATAAATCATCAATACGAGGCAAAAGATACTTGTTTTTGACTGTGACCTTGTTAAAATGCATGTAATCAATGCACATCCTCATAGAACCATCTTTCTTCTTCACAAATAGAACCAGTGCACCATAAGGTGACACACTAGGCCGAATGAACCCCTTATCAAGGAGTTCCTGAAGTTGTTCTTTCAGCTCTTTCAGCTCCACCGGTGCCATATGATACAGTGGAATAGAAATAGGCTGAGTTCCCCACACCAAATCAATACCGAAGTTAATATACCTGTCAGGCGGCATGCCTCACAGGTCTGCAGGAAACACTTTCGGGAAATCCCGTACCACCGGAACAGAATCAATGGTAGGAGTCTCTACACTAACATCCCCCACAAAGGCCAAATAGGATAGTCAACCCTTCTCAACCATACGATGAGCCTTCACATATGAAATCACCCTACTAGGTACATAGTCTATAAAACCACTCCACTCAACCCTCGAAAATCCTGGCATCGCCAACGTCACAGTCTTAGCGTGATAATCGAGAACAATATGGCATGGAGATAACCAATCCATACCCAATATCACATCGAAGTCAACTATACTGAGTAGTAAAAGGTCCACTCGGGCCTTCAGACCCCCATTAGTCACCACACATGACCGATACACATGGTCCACAACAATAGTATCACCCACATGAGTAGATACATGAACAGATGAAACTAAAGACTCACGAGGTATATCAAAATAATGAGTGAAATATGAGGAAACATATGAATAAGTGGAACCGGGGTCAAATAATACACAGGCATCTCTGTGACAAACCGAGACAATACCTGTAATCATAGTATCTGAAGTAATAGCGTCTGGTCTGGTAGGGAGGGCATAGAAATGGGCTTGGCTACCCCTTGATCTGCCTCTCCCTCTCGAGTGACCCCGAGCTGACTGAGCTCCACCCCTAGCTGACTGGGCGGGTGGTAGAGGAACTGATGCTAATGACATAGACTGGCTCCTCTGTGGAGCGAGACCTTCTACTAGACAGGGGAACTCTCTCCTCATGTGACCAAACTCCCCTCACTCATAGCAATACCCCGGTGCTGGTGCTGGGGACTGAAAGGAGCCCCGGGCACCGGGATAACTAGCAGAAGGACCTTGCATAGATGAACCCTGACCCGATGGAGCACGAGAAGAACTCTGCGCTGGAAGGGCACCCAGAGATGAACGACCCTACTAATGACTGTGAGAACCATGGCCAAATGATGCACCACGATGAATTAGGCGAGCTGTCTGAGCATGTCTGAAAGGACGGCTCCTACTGTGTTGTAACTGAACCCCAGAAGGAGTACCACTAAATCGACCCTATCCACGAGGCCTCTTGGCCTCCCTCTCTGCCCTTTCTTGACCGCGAACCATCTCAATCTTCTGAGAAATGTCGGCAACCTTATCAAAATTAGCACCAGACACTCTCTCTCTGGTCATAATCAATCGAAATTGAAAAGTGAGGCCATCTATAAACCTCATGATCCTTTCTCTGTCTGTGGAAACCAACCATATAGCATGACAGGCCAACTCCGATAATCACATCTCATACTGTGTCACAAACATATCACCCTGATGAAGCTACTCAAATTGCCTATGCCACTCCTCCCTGTGGGATTGAGGCACAAACTTCTCCAGGAAGACAACGGAGAATTGCTTCCAAGTAAGGGGTGCTGCGCCGATCGGCCAATGACTCTCGTAAGCCTCCCACCAACTGAATGCAGCCCTAGAGAACTGGAAAGTAGTGAATGAGACACCACTGGTCTCCAGAATGCCTACTGTACGGAGTATACTTATCCAAGAAACCCTGTGCATCCTCACCCTCTGCACCACTGAAAGATGGAGGTTGGGGTCTCCCAAACCTCTCCAACCTACGCTGCTCATCCTCAGTCATAGCAGGAACCACATAATCCTGAGCAGCTGTGACCGGATGGGCTGGTGGTGCCCCTGGTGTCTGGAGTCTCTGAACAACCTGCTCACATGTGTGAGTGGTGGGAGTCTGAATGCCTCCCCCGGCCTAAGAAGTCGCTGCGACTGTAGAAATAGAGACCGCCTGAGCAAGGCCAGTACACACTGACAGAATCTGAGCTAGGGCCTCCTGAAGGCCAGGAATCACAATGGGCACAGGTGGTGCCTGAGCTGGAGAAACTGGGGGGTCTGTAGGTACTGCTCTGGCTATTGCGCGGGCGTCACCTCTACCCCTACCACGGCCTTGGTTGTGGTCTCGGCCTCTCGCGGGCCTGGCTGGTGGTACTGGTGGCTGGTCACCCTATTCGGTAGTGCGAGTCCTCACCATCTATGAGAGAATGAAACAATAGAAGTTAGTTACCAGAATCAACAGATTCGCACGATAAGAGTTCAAGAATGTGAGATTTTTCCTAAGGTTTCTGCAGCCTCTTGAAGATAAGTACGGACGTCTCCGTACCATGCAAGACTCTACTAAATCTGCTCATGACTCGTGAGACCTATGTAACCTAGGCTCTGATACCAACTTGTCACGACCCAAAACTAACCCTGTCGTGATGGTGCCTATCGTGGTACTAGGCAAGCCGACACATTTTCAAAACACATCGATATTCCATTTAAAAGATATTTCAAAGCTTTTCATAACAGAATCTTCATAAAAGAGTTCAACTAAAAATAAAATGCGAAAAGATAGCTCGACATCGGGGTGTCACTAAGTCATGAGCATCTAAACCAAACTATAATAAGAGTTTACAATGTTCCACCAAATGCCAAAAATAGAAAGAAAAGATAGCAATAGAGGAGAGTCAAGGACTGCGGACGCCGATAACTACCTCATATGTATCCGACAACCACAAGTGCACGGACTCAACGATCTCTGCGAACAGTCTCGCATGGATCTGCACACAAGGTGCAGGGAGTAACGTGAGTACTTCTAACTCAGTAAATAACATAATTAAATAAGGAACTAAGAAAACAAAGCCGAGCTTCACAAAACAGAGTTTCTTTCAGAAATTTCAGTAAAGGAAATTAGGCATGCTTCAACCGGTGTCATAAAATCAAAACAGTTCAAGCTCAAGTGAAACAGTATAAGTCCTCCAAAATATTGCAACAACAACGACTAGTAACGCAGTTCAGCAATAAATAAAAGCAAGTACAACCTCACAAGGCTACTGTCAATCATCTATCTCGACAACTCAATCACTCGACTCTCAGCCTCAATACTCACAATCAAGGTACCTACGGTCACTGGGGTGCTCAGACTCCGGAAGGGCTCCTAAAGCCCAAGCATTATATTGCTGCGATGTGAAACCCGACTTAATACTGCTGTGGCGTGCAGTCCGATCCCATAACATGGTCTGAAGGCGTGTTGCGACGTGCAACCCCATCTAACATTACTGTGGCGCATAGTCCAATCCAACATATCTCACACAGCTCTCAACCCGTCACTCAGGACGTATATAAGTCACTAGCCTCTCCAGCCTCACAAATATCAGAATAACAACCCAAACCGAGAATATAACATGTATTAATAAAATCATGATGGAGAGCTAAGGTAAAATTGCATAAGCAAACGATTACTAAGTACAAGACATCAATTTAGCAGTCAATATAACAAGTTCACAACCACTGCGGGTCCCAAGAATGTTTTTATATAGCATAAGAATGGCTTCTAACATGTGAGACAGTCAATAACTCGAAAACATGAATGAACAAGTAATAACACTGGGCTATCCGAATTTACAGTCACCCGGGACGGACAAAGTCTCAATCCCGCACGGTGCACGCTCACACGCCTGTCATCTAGCATGTGCGTCACCTCTAAATATCAACATCTTATGAATTTCTCGGGGTTTCATGATACGCTCAAATTTCACCTTAAAATAGAGTAAAGAGGTCGATGTCAAATGGAATAACCCAACTAGGTTGGGGTCGAATCCCATACGGAATAGGCGTGAAAGGATTACTTGAATAATGAAGCTTAACTTAAATCGTGATTCTATTCCGTTAAGGTAACAAGAGTATTGTAATTGAGTGAAATAATAGCAAGTATGATTTTATAAGATTTTAATTCATTTGATTAACTAAACCAAGGTTGTGTCCTTTTAATAAAATGTAATGCTGTCAGTATTAATATGATATATTTCTAATGGAAGGTCCTTTTAATATGCAAATAATTTCTAATTGACTATCCGATATTTTCTAATAGTTGAGTCGTATTTACTCTTTAATACTTTTCCAAATATGAAAGAGTTGCAGTTAAGAATAATCAATTTATGCCAAATAAAATACACTTATTCCTAAGCGATTCTATTAAACAAGGTTTAAAGCCTCGAGTTTTTGATATTTACTTCTACCAAACCCTAACCCACTTTTCCAAGTAAAGAAAGAGTATAATGGCACTTGTTAATGTTTTGAACCACCAACAATAAATGAAGAATGAGAAATAAATATATATCAACCAACCATTATATATATATATTCAATGGTAAACACCCATTAAAATTACACTCATTTAGGATCCACAACCTTAGTATTTAAAACTAGCCACATATGCTAAAATACAAAAAGAAGAGAATATTAAATGTTATAGTGCTTACAAAAGTGCAAGATTCTTCACTCTCAAACTTCCAAAAGATGGGAATATTCAATTCTTGGAATGTAGCTCCTTTTTCAGACCAGATGCCCCCATAAAACCCTAATAAATCTATTTATAGTGGGATAAAGATCGGGGCCAATTTCGGACAAAAATACCCTTTCAGCTCAATTATGCGACCGCATATTTGTCACATAATAGACATGCGGTTCGCATTCTTCTTCGATTCCATCGCATCTTCACAACTCTAGGTTTCAGGTAGTCATCGCATATTGATTATGCGGTCCGCATTGTTGATATGCGAACATATCTTGCCATCGCATTTATGATCTCAACAACTCCTAATGGGGGTTTGCGATTCATTATGTGGCCCGCATACTTGTTATGCGGTCGCATAATGGACCACATTTCCTTCGCTTGGATTGTCTAAACAACCTGTTGTGGTTTGCGGTCTCCTTGAACATTTTGCGGTCCGCATGTTCAGTTCGCGATCGCATTTTGTCTTCTTCTTGCTCTTTTTTGGCCTTTTGAATTCATTTCCATGTTTTTGGGTCCTCAAGCCTCATGCACTGCAACACATCAAAATTACATAAGTATAACAGACAATTGCATTTGAAACGATCTAAAATCTAAGCAATTGGTATTAAATGTGCCGAAATTCCCCGGAACATCAACACCCCCAACTTAAACTCTTGCTTGTCCTCAAGCAACTAAAACAACACTATCCTATTCTAGACTCAAACTAAACGATATGGAATAATAGTGACCGTGGACGATTTTAATCGTCAGTTTTACAAGCATGCACTTTTGTTTATTTATCCTTCCTGAACAACCGTTATTATTTAGAAAGAAGCTAATCAACTTGTGAACTATGAGCCTTGACCAATTTGACAAAATGTTACTCTTAGCTAAGTGCACTTGCATTCAATTTCAAGAACTCAACTTCTGTTAAACCTCGCAGTTCATGTGCCCTCACTAGAATTGTATGCCTGCAGAGGGAAGTCACTATGAGATGGGTTATGCGATCTCATACCCACTATGGTTCGCATAACCATAGAAAAACTTTGCACTTATAATAGTCATCACAATATGCGATCACAAAACCCACCGCAAAGATGGATTTGCGATCGATAACCAGTCGCAAACAACATGTTACATCAGGCCACCAGCTGTCCAAGTATGCGGTGGCTTTGTGGTCCGCATATTAATTATGCGATCGTAAAATCCTCCACATTTTGTCATCACCTCAGGTCACCTAGGGTTTCATTTTTGACTACTTTGCGGACTGCAAATCGACTCTGCGGGCCGCAAATCGACTCTACGGGCCGCAAAAGTTGTCTTCCCCATATTCTTCTACCGCAATAGACGATGCCACCTAATTCATTAACCACGAGTTCATACTTAATCAAAACACGCAAGAATCCTCATCACGGGCAGATGTGATCCCAAAGAACGAAGAGAAAAAGAAATAAACACAACGAGATAACATAAAACAAAACTAAAAACTAAAAATTAACAGAGAAGAAGTAGGGG
>ML355781.1:0-109141 GCA_005239505.1 Nicotiana paniculata | reverse complement strand
AATTTTGTATGTTCATACTTGATTGCCGGTATTGATCATAGTCAAGGGGTAAGGTGTGTGATTCAAAAGTAAAATACTCCTTGATAATGAACTTGGTACGTGTTGAAGGGTAATAGATTGTCCCATTGGTCGAGGACGAGCAAGAGTCTAAGTGTGGGGTGTTGATGTGTAGCTTAAAGTGTATATATTTCTATGTATATCGCCTCGTGTTTTACTTTTGTTTCATCAGTTTTAGATGTTAAATGTGATGATTTATTTTAATTTGAAGTGTTTCTTATATTTAGGAATGATTCAGGATCAATCTGGGGCGAAACACGTGAAATTAGAGCTAAAACAGACAAAATCATAAAAACCAGGCAAATTGGCGATTTTGGGCGCCACAGGCAGCGCCTAGCCCTACTTGTGGCACTGGAGGCAGTACACAAAATTGGGGCAGCGCCCTGGTGGGCACCCGGCGCTATCCAGGTCACCAGTGACGAGTTTTTTGACCTATTTTGCCCGGGACACGGTTATTTCGGCCCTAATCCTACCCAACACGTATAAAAGCAAGTCTAAGCTTATTTTTGAGGCATTCATGCCACTTTGGAGAGAAAATACACACGGGATCATTAGGAAGCAAAGGATTATCAATTTTCTTCATTTTTTTCTAGTATTTTCAATTTATGCAACACTTATGCAATTGTTTGATTTTAGCATGAGTGGCTAAACACCTATTGTTCTGGGGTTGTGGTTTAGCCATGAATATTGTTATTCGACATTAGTTTAACCTTGATTATAATTCACTCAATATATGGTTGTTTCTTCAATTCTGTGTTTAATTGCTTAATTGTCTGGACAANGCGTTAATCTATTGACAATAGGCGAGTAGTGCTTCGGTAGAAGGCTATGACAACATTTATCGATTAATTAGCAACCATGAGTGAATTATATGAAAGGGAGATTTAATTAGAATGCAATACGAGTGGTGAATTGATCACAACCCTGGAATATTTTTCTCTATTGAATACACAACAATACTCTCGTTACTTGATAATTAGTTATTTTATAGAATCGTAGTAAAAATAGTTACATTCCTGGGGTTACATTCCTGGATGTTATTTTGGCTTGATTAAATAACAATTAGAGTGATTGGGAAAGTAGTTTACACAAGTCCATGTGGGTTCGACATTCGATTTAACATTATATTACTTGCTACGATCACGTATACTTGCGTGTGTATTTGGGACCAACAATTTTCCCTTAGACGCGCGTGATGAAGAAGTGGATCCCTCTTTTTGAGGTACCGTTTTGGAGGTCTTGTCCATAATTGTAACTAACTTTCAAAGAAAAAATATGAAGAAGCAAGCACAGAAAGAGGATAAAAGCAGAAAATTGTTAGCTAAAATTTTGAAGACTTGAAGATGTTGAAAAAGTGTGAAAGGAAAAAAATTGAAGTATTCATAGAAGCCATTTGGGCATGTTTGAGAAGCGGAAAGGTCGAACCAATAGCGCTTCGTAGGCTTCTCGAGAATCGTGCTGACATCAACCTCTGTGCAGCCTTTATGTCACGTCATTTAATGTTCTGACGAGGCTGACGTCATAATAAGGATATCGAAGAGGCAAGAATTAGAGACCGTTTCTTATCACTTCATTCTAAGAAACGTGGGGACTATCTGTATACGGCTATCTATATACGACTACTGCAATGGACTCAACTGTAGGGATATCAAATATGACATCTCTCACATAATCTAGATACGCATCACACCCCTTCTCAATCATTCGTTGATCTTTAAGAAATGAAATAACTCTTCTGGGAGTATACTCTACGGTACCCCTCAACTCTAATCGCGGTAGTCCTGCCATAGCCAGCGTCACAGTCTTAGCGTGATACAAGAATAGCATAATAGGGCGACAACTAGTCCATGCCCTAGATAACATCAAAGTCTACCATACTGAGCAATAATAAATCACCTCTTGTCTCGAAACCACTAAGAGCAATCAAACACGACCAATACACGCGGTCCATAATAAGATAATCTCCCTACGAGTAGACACATAAACAGGGGAACACAAAGAATCCCGAGATACACCCAAATATGGGGAAATATAAGAGGACACATACAAATATGTAGAGCCTGGATCAAATAATACCGACGCATCTCTATGATATACCGGAACAATAACTATAATGATAGATTCAGAAGAAACTTCCTCTGTACGAGCCGGAAAAGCATAATACCTTGCCTGGCCTCCCTCTCAAGGGCGACCTCCACCTCGAGCTGGATGAGTAGGTGGGGCGGTAGCTGGTGCTAGAATCATAGCTTGAGGACCCGGTGGAGCATGCGATAGCAGAGAAGTCTATGGAGGTGCACCCCTCCTAAGTCTCGCGTAATCCCTCACCATATGGAGAGTGTTTCCACACTCAAAACAAGCTCTCAAAGAGCGTGGCTACTGGTACTAACTCCAGCCAGGTCTGTAGGACTGGCTACTAAAAGAACCCCAAGAAGGAGGCACACTAGATATTGGCAGTTCATAATAAGGCTCATGGGGCTAGAAGGGGCTGGAATACCACTGGAGGCTGCAAGAGCTGATTGAACGAGGCGACTCACATAACCCCTACCATGGTGAACTATAGCTGGGGCACGATTACCACTGTAAGTGTCAGACTCTTGAAGCCTCTTGGCCTCCCTCTCCTCTCTATCCCGAGCAAACATGCCCTCTAATCTCCTAGTAATACTCACAACCTGCTGATAAGAAATATCCATATCTAACTGCCTAGCCATACTAATTCGGATACTGGGGTGGAGTTCCTCAATTAACCGTTGAACCCTTTCCCGAACTATGGAAACCAAGGCTGGTGCATGTCGGGCCTAATTACTGAAGCGAACTGCATACTCTGACATAGTCATAGCACCCTGGTGCAGCTGCTCAAACTCCGCGTGCCATGAGTCCCTAAGGCTCTGAGGGACATACTCTCTAAAAAACATGTTCAAGAACTGAGTCCATGTAAGTGAAGCTGCCTCAGACGGACTACTCAACTCATAAGCACGCCACCACTAATAAGGTGCTCCTCTAAGTGGGAATGTGGTCAAAGAAACCCCACTCGTCTCCGCTACGCCCATAGTACAAAGAATACGATGACACTTCTCCAGAAAACCCTGGGCATCATCTGTCGCCAATCCGCTGAAGATAGGTGGGTGGTACTTCTTGTACCTCTCAAGTCTGAGCTGCTCCACCTCAAAAGCGGCTACCCTAACCTCGTGCTGGACCGGTGCAACCGGCTTCATAGGTATAAACTCTAGGTCCTGGTCTACCTAGACCCGTTTCTCTGGGGTACGGGTTGCATGAGTCCGTGCCCCTCCCTCGTCCTGAGATATGGCAGGAGCTAGTGGAATCAATCCAGCCTGAGCTAAGGTGTTGAACATTCTCATGAACTGGGCTAGAGTCTCCTGGAGGGATGGTACAGCAATAGGCACCTCAGGTGCCTGCCCTCCAGCTGGAGTAACTAGGGGCTCCTCTGTCGCAACGCGCGCGGGTGCTCTGGCTGCACCACGTGGTCGTCCTAAGCCTTTGCCTCGGCCCCGGCCTCTCGCGACTCAAGTAGGGGGCGCGAGATCCTGGTTATCAGATCCTTCGTTACGGTCCTCACCATCTGTGAGAAAGAATAGAGTACAGAAGTTTAGAATATGATGTCAACAAATTTCGCACGACAAGGAATCAAAGAAGTATAATTTTTCTTAACAGTTCCATAGCCTCCCGAAGATAAGTGCGGATGTCTCTATACCGATTCGTGAGACTCTAATAAACCGGCTTGTGACTCATTACACCTATGAACCTAGAGCTCTGATACCAACTTGTCACAACTCAATCTTCCCTCCATGAGTGGTCGCGATGGCACCTAGTCTCAACGACTAGGTAAGCCTAAAATTTTCAGAATATCAATGAAAATGAAAACATAAATCTAAACCACTAACATCAACAGTAATGAAATAATTTATAGAAATGCCACTCAGAACATCATAAGTTACTAGCTTCTATGAATTTACTATCTGCTCTATACATCAGTATTTATAAGTAGTAGAAAAAGAACTACACAAAAAGATAGAAGGGGACTCCTAGGTCTGGGGGCGCGGCAGATGTACCTAGAAGTCTCCGTAGCAGCAACACGTACACGACTAATAATGAGGCTAGAATTATGTACCTAGATCAACACAAAAAAACATGTGCATAAGAGTAGCATGAGTACACCACAATGGTACCTAGTAAATGTCGAGCCTAACCTCGATCGAGTAGTGACGAGGTCAGGTCAGGCCCATTGGTAAATAATAAATGAAGCAAAAACTATACAATATAATAATAGACTGGTACTAAGCAAAAGGAAACACAAAAAATGATAGTTCAACACACAAAATAAACAATAGGAGATCTCCCGAGATACCTCTCTTACTCCCAAAATAAAGACATAGGGAGAACTCCCGAGGTACCGCCTCGTAGTCTCAAATTAAATTTATAGGGAGAACTTCCAAGGTACCGCCTTGTAGTCTCAAAACTAATTGTGAAGGGGAATCTCCCGGGATACCGTCCCGTAGTTCCAAAAGTAAACATGCAGGGAGATATCCTAGGATACCTTCCCGTAGTCCCAAAGTAAATACGCAGCTCAAACAAAATGAAGATGAAAATTACAACAAACGAATCTATAGTTTAGACTAAGTACGAGTCAAGAAAAGAAGCAGGAATTCAGAAAGCTGCAAAGAGTTCAGATAAGCAAACAAGACACTTAGACATGCTATTCTAGGCTAACAGGATAAGCACACATGGTAGTATACTCAATTAAGATGAAAAAAAAGGTAAATACTTTGTAAAAATCAGGTTTTGCAACAAATAGCCCGTGTACGCACTCGTCACCTCGTGTACACGCCGCTCACATATCATATCAGTACTAAATCCTAAGGGAATTTCCCCCACACAACGTTAGGAAATTCACTTACCTCGAACCAAGCTCAATCAATCGGTGGCAATGCTTTTCCCATGAATATCCGACTCTGAATGACCCAAATCTAGATAAAATCAATTACGTACCATAGATATATCTATAAGAAACTAATCTAATTAATTAAATCTAAGCTAAAGTAAGAAATTAGGAAATCGACCCAAAAAGCCTCCCCGGACCCACGTCTCGGAATCAGGTAAAAGTCACAAAATATGAACACCCATTCACTTACGAGTCCAACCATATAAGAATTACTTGAATCCAACCTCAAATGGCCTTTCAAAACTCAAAATTTTAGTTGAAGAACTTCTTCCCATTTTTCCCAAATTTTCAACCCCAAATCCGAAATTAAAGATGAAATCAATGATAGATTTGTGCGATATAACCAAAATGAAGTGTAGAATTATTACTAAATTGATATCTCTGAAAATCCCTCAAAATCTTGTCCGATTCCGAGCTCTCAAACTCAAGTTTTGATAAAAATGGCCAAACCCTCATTTTTTAAATGTTATATTCTGCCCAGGCATTTCCTTCTTCGTGAACGCGGCCACACCCTTGCGTTCGCGAAGCACAAATTTTCCTTCAGTCCAAGACCTCCTTCCAGAAGGTGAGATCCCCCGCATGAACGCGGAAGCTTGCATTGCCTGACCATACGTGAACGCAGGACTCTCATCGCGAATGCGTAGGCTAAATGCCTGGAGTTCCATCCGACTGTTCCTCTACGCAAACGCGATGACTATATCGTAAACACGTAGGATAAATGATCCACATATTCGCGAATGCAGGAACTGCACCGCAAACATGAAGAAAAACCTCAGCTGACCTACCAGATGCCTTACACGAACGCGAGACCTCTGTCGCGAACGCGATGAAGGAAACCAGCTGACACCAGATTTTCTGCAATTCCAACAAGTCCAAAAATGATCCGTTAAGCATCCGGAGCACACCCGAGGCCCCCTGTACCTCAACCAAACATATCAACCAGTTCTAATACACCATGGGTACTTAGTTGAGCCCTCAAATCACATCAAACAACGCTAAAAACACGAATCATCCTCTTATTCAAACTTAATGAACTTGAAACTTCCAATTTCTTCAACTGATAACGAAACCTATCAAACCATGTTTGATTGACCCCAAATTTTGCACGACAGGTCATATTCAGCATTATAGACCTACTCCAACTTTTGAAATCAGAATCTGACCCCGATATCAAAAATTTCATTACCGGTCAAAATCTCCAAAAATTTGACTTTTGCCATTTCAAGCCTAAATAAGTTACAGACCTCCAAAACATAATCCGGTCATACCCCTATGTCCAAAATAACCCAATGGAGATAATGGAACCAATGAAACTCCATTCCAGAGTCATCTTCACATAGTTCCGACTACGGTAAAAAATCCTAAGACTTAAGCTTCCGTTTATGGACTAAGTGTCCCTAAACACTCCAAAACCACAACCAACACCTCTCGGAAAGAAACATAAGAAGAAAGAGATACAGGGGAAACAGTAAACAGGGTATCAGAGCTACAACTCTCAAAACAACCAGCTGGGTTGTTACAATTTAACTACTGTAGAATTTTCACAAAACGTGTCAATCCGAAAAGGAACGCTCAATATTTCAAAGTATTCTTGATCTTCTTTTTTTTCAAATCTTTGACCCATATTGGAATACATACTGACATATTTCCTAATATCGATCCTCTTGCGTGAATTCTTGGTTGCGCCTATCATGTCCAGGTTTTCTATCTTTTTGGTAAGCACAACTGCCACAAAATAGATCAAAGTTTTCGTATGTGTACTTATTACCTTGTTTAAATGGTTAACCAATCTTTCAGCAAGTATCTAAACTTAGTATGTTTCTGATCTATATAGTTGATAAAGTGAGGTGCTCTATGTCGATACATCCATCGTCTAAATCAATTCTTAAACTATCTTGCAGGCAAGTTCATATTAGAAACTATCAAGAAGCAAGTGATTCATAATTAGTTTAGTGAACTTGTTCCCAAGTCAGTTATGTTCACCTATCTGTATTCTTAATAGTATGATATCATGCCATGTATTTAGTAGACATGTTCTCCAATTTGTAAGGTTCTAGCTTCACGGAACTCCCACTGGAATACCTAGAGTTCATTATGCCTTAAGTATTTCATGAAAAATCTATAAGGATCCTTCAAGTTATCATATTAAAATCAGTAGCCTCAATTTTAAGAACTTTATTAAGGATGCATTTATGTTCCCTACAATCTTAGTCAATCTAGGTTCTTGTCTAGAGATATACTTTCATGCCCAATCTTCTCTTGTATATCCATTATATCAAGATCTCAATTTCACTTTGCTTTAATGTACGTAACTTTGTGATAACAATCCCTTATTGCTATAGTGGTGGACTAGTATTAATTTCATGAATAGACTATATTCCACATTTTAGCAATATGAAATCCCTCATTGTGGAAAAACGACCTTTTCATCGGAATTATCTTCTACTTCACTCGCATCCCTCTTCTAGGACATAGTTGCTTGTCTAGTGGAAGCATTTGATGTCCTTGAACCTCTAGCTAAGTTTTTTTTATCGAGCATTTTGTCTGTGTCATACAAGAATAAGATAAACGGTGACAGACTCACTAATTTTACCCTAATCGCCATATACATACGAAGGAATAAGAAAAAGATAAGATACATCCTATCACATCCTCGCAGAATCACGATTATGGGAATGGCTGGCTACATAACCATAATTGATATTCTACTATCGACGTGTGCTCCATTAGTCACAGGAATCACCTAAAGCTCTGATACCAACTTTTTCACGACCCAATTCAGGATCATGACTGGCGCTTAGGAGAAAGTGCTCCCAAGTAAGCCTCATCGATATTTTATAAAAAATCGGACAGATTTTCTCCTATTTTCGGACTATCCAAAAGTTATCTTGACTCATAAACAATTAACAACTAACCAATATTCACCTAAATTAACCACAATCCTCATGAATTAACCGAAAATGACTTCTCACCAATACTACCAACCTTATCAATAAAATAATACTAAGTCCATCTCAAAAATACGGAAAAAAGTGCAATACAAGTAACTAGTCTAACATAACAAATGAATACTCATGACACTAATAAAAATGACTATGGAGCGACTCTAAGAGTTCAAAATAAAAGACAGTAACAATAATAAAATCTTCTCCCACACGAACAAGTGCGGATCTCATCAGGAACTATCAACTCGTGTACTCTAATTAACGAAATCCTCGCTCACGTCAACTGTTGTCTCTGTACAAAAAAATAGCTTGGAGTGAGTCGCTAGCTCAATGAGTTATAACACTTAACCACAACTATTTTTGATGGGGGACAAGTCAGAAATACATGCTTCTATAATAAAACCTTTCAAAACAGTAAGAATAATCAGTCTCATCATGTGTTTCCTGTAACGTAAATCAATTTAACAATTTGGTAATAAACTAGGTAAGCATTGTGTCATATCAATTCCTTATGTTTGGGAAGTTTCCAAGAAAGGATCATGTAATCTGTATCACTTTGTGGAACCTTTCATAAAAGGAGTCAAATATAACTGTAGGTCCCTACTCGAGGAAAAACTGTAACTGTATGCTAGTTCTACCTTCCCACTAGCGAGGGCTATAACTGTAATCGGTAATCTGTAAATACAAGGAGCACCAAGTCTAACGAACCCGTCGTTAGCTACGTGATCCTTCAAAGTCTCCTCTCATTTATACTTTTCTTTGTAAAAATTAAATATTCACATAAAAGCATTTTCAAAATATTACAGAGCATTTAAATTCTTATTAAATCATGTAATCCATTTTCAGTAACGATAATCATATCTCAAGTAAAAATAAAATATGTCTAGTAACAGTGAGAACCTTTTAAATAACTGTAAACATCTCAAGCAAGCTATTCAATATCATATCAAGTAAAGAACTTGTCCTACATACAATTTCAAATATTTGGTAGCACATTTTAATTTCAAAATAATGTATAAATCATGCAGGTTATGAAAACACAAATTGCGGTAAGGTTACTACCACAGTACTCGTGTTGAAACATCAAACTCGTCACTTGAGAAATCTGTATGGCTTCCTTCAATCAATCTATAATCACATTATATCAATCTCGTGTTAAGTTCCTGCTTAGGCTAATCCATAACTAATTTAAAATACCCAACCCTCGATATTTCATGTTTTACTCTCAGTTCATCAAATTATATTTACCCATGCTATGGGTAACTCGAACAAATCCATAATATTCTAATTAAAGAACATTCACATTATTCTCATTCATTCGGTTCATGAAAAGTTCCATGAGTTCTCTTATTATTTATTTCATGTTTTTTAAAAAAAATTTAATAATCTCCTCTCAATCCATCAAAAATTCAATATCTAATTTTCACGTGACATACGAAAACCGGTAAGTATGGATTCTAAAAGGATTACCTTGAGTTCTTCATTCTCTTCTTCCCATTCATGTTCTTTTCCTATATTTTCTTCTCTACGTTGGCTCTGTTCTTTGTTGATTCAAGTGACCATGTCTTTTGTATTTCTCATTTTAAAAGAATCTAATTTCTGAAGGTTCCACCTTGATTCTAATTTATTTTATTGCTTCCCAACGTTGCTGCGTGCAAAGGATTTTTTTCCTCTCTTTATCTTTTGGTTTGCTCCAAAATTCTGCTATAGCTTCTGTTTCGGCAGAAGCTCTAATGCTGTGTTTTTCCTTTCCAAGGCCCCTTTGATTTTCTTAAGTTTGATTCACCTTTCTTCTTTTAGGGATACGACCCATTTTTTGTTCTATTTTTGGCTATTGACCATTATGTCCTCACTTAAATTGTGAGATATTGCACCTTCCGTAGATGGCAAAAATACGTGCTACATCTTCAACTGGAGCCCCCACTGGTAGCTCTCACGAGGGGTAGAGGTCGAGGCCGATGTCGCGCTACAGGCCGAGGCAGGGGCAAAGCTCAGTCCAGAGCTCGAGCAACAGAACCAACAGTGGAGCCCCAGGTGGAGTTTGATGAGGAGGTTCCAGCCCAGACTGTGCCTGTTGGACCAGCTCAAGTCCAAGAGGGGTTCATCGCCACCCTAGTGCTTCAGGATGCTTTTGTCCATTTGGTGGATCTTATGGAGAGTGTGGCCTAGGCCGGTGCATTTCCTATGAAACCAGCCGTCTCTCAGGATGGGAAGGAGCACAGACTCCCGTTACTCAGATTCCAGAGCAAATGGCTCCCTAGTATCAGACCAGTAACCCTGCCAGTTGGGGTAGTTCAGCCAGTTGTTGCGGCACAGGCTGGTGATGCACCCGCCATGTCTTCTAAGGCTTTATGGATATTGGACAGGTTTGCTATGCTCTTTCTAGTTCACTTCAGTGGTGCATCTTCAAAGGACCCCTAGAATTATCTTAACAGCTATCAGAAGGTGTTGCGGAACATGGGTATAGTGGAGACCAATGGGGTCAATTTTTCTGGATTTCAGATGATGAGTTCTACCAAGAAATGGTGGAGGGATTATTTGTTGACCAGACCAGCTGGTTCGCCTGGTCTTACTTTGGACTATTTCTCTTAGATCTTCCTAGAGAATTTCCTCCCTATCACATTGAGAGAGGAGTATCGTCTTTAGTTCGAGCGTCTCTAGCAGGGCAGTATGACTATTACTCAGTATGAGATCTGTTTTGTGGATTTGGCCCGTCATGCTATTTTTCTTCTTCCTACCGAGAGAGAGAGATGGTGAGGAGGGTTATTAAGGGGCTTGCTCATCCTATCAAGTTGTAAATGGCTAAGGATATCGGAAATGAGATTCTTTTCAGGCGGCTGCCAACGTTGCCAGGAGAGTTGAGATGGTTCCTGCTCAGAGGGGAGGTTAGGGGTCAGACAAGAGGCCTCTTCACTCCAGTGGGTTCAATGGTGCCTCATCTGGAGGCAGTGGTACTTTTGGTAGAGGCCATCCGCCCAGGCTATTTCATTCAGCACTTCAGGCATCCCACAGTGTTTTACACAGTCGTGGTCCTTATGTGCCTCATTCTGGACAGCTAGCCTACAATGCACCACCAACTCTTATTCAGAGTTATTACCGTAGTTATTCGGCCCGTGGGGGTCAGTCTCAGTTTCCGTATCCACAACACCAAGATGGATGTTTTGAGTGTGGTGGTTATAGGCATATTAGGAGGACATGTCTGAGAGTATTTGGCAGCACGCCACAGCATCTGGGTTCTCGTGACATGGTTTCGACACTAGTTGCTACACCGCCTGCTCAACCAGTCAGAAACAGGGGTCAGACAACCAGAGTTAGAGGTCAGACTATTTGAGGTGGAGGTCAGGATGTTAGAGGTGGAGGCCGTCCCAGGGACGTGGTTCAGAGTGGTGGGGCCCAGTCCCGATTTTATGCTTTCCCAGCTAGGCCTGAGGCTAAGTCATTTGATAGTTTTATCACAGGTACTGTTTCAGTTTGCAGTAGAGATGCTTCAGTTCTATTTGATCTGGGTTCTACTTATTCCTATGTGTCATCCTATTTTGTTTCATATTTGGTGGTGCCTCGTGATTCTTTGAGTGCTCTGGTGTATGTTTCCACACCTGCAACTGCTATTGTTGTAGATCGTGTTTATCATTCGTGTTTGGTTACGATTGGGAGTCTTGAGACTAGCGTAGATCTTCTACTTCTCGATATGGTGGATTTTGATGCCATTTTGGGTATGGATTGGCCGTCACCTTATAATGCTATATTGGATTGTCATGCCAAGACAATGATCTTAACCTTGCCGGGGTAACGTCGATTAGATTGGAGAGGGACTTTTGGACATTCTACCAGCAGGGTTATCTCTTATGTGAAGGCTCGACATATGATCGATAATGGGTTTCTAGCTTATTTGGTTATGTCCGCGATTCTAGCACGGAGGTTCCTTCCATGGATTCAGTACCAGTTGTCTGTGAGTTTCCAGAGGTGTTTCCTGCAGACCTGTTGGGTATGCCACCCGACAGGGATATTGACTTATGTATTGATTTGGCTCTGGGCGCTCAGAAAATCTCTACCGTATGGCCCTGCCAGAGTTGAAAGAATTGAAGGATCAGTTGCAAGACCTTCTTGATAAGGGCTTCATTAGACCTAGTGTTTCGCCCTGGAGTGCGCCTGTGTTGTTTGTGAAGAAGAAGGATGGATCGATGAGGATGTGTATAGATTACATGCAATTGAACAAAGTCACCATCAAAAACAAGTATCCACTGCCGAGGATTGATGACTTATTTGATCATCTTCAGGGTGCCAAGGTGTTTTTGAAGATTGATTTAAGGTATGGCTACCATTAGTTGAGGATTAGGGCATCTGATGTCCCTAAGACAGCTTTTCTGACTCGGTACAGGCATTTAGAGTTTCTCGTGATGTCCTTTAGGTTGACCAATTCCCCAGCAGCATTTATGGATTTGATCAACCGAGTGTTCACACCTTATTTGGAATCTTTTGTGATTGAGTTTATTGATGATATCTTGATCTACTCTCGCAGTCAAGGGAGCAAGAGTAGCATTTTCGGGTCGTGCTTCAGACCCTGAAGGACAGCCAGTTATATGCTTAGTTTTCAAAGTGCGAGTTTTTGTTGGATTCAGTCGCTTTCTTGGGGAACATTGTATCAACAGAAGGCATTTAGGTGGATCCAAAGAAGATTGAGGCAGTTCGGAACTGGCCTAGACCCACTTCAGCCATAGAGATTAGGAGTTTCTTGGGTTTCGCATGTTATTATCGTCAGTTTGTGGAGGGGTTTTCATCTATAGCAGCTCCATTGACCAGATTGACCCAGAAGGGTGCCCCGTTTAGATGGTCAGACGAGTTTGAGGCGAGCTTTCAGAAGATCAAGACTTCTTTGACTACATCGCTAGTGTTGGTGTTTCCCACAGGTTCAGGATCTTATACGGTATATTGTAATGCATCCCATGTTGGGATCGGTGCAGCATTGATGCAGGATGGCAGGGTGATTGCATATACATCATGACAGTTGAAGGTTCATGATAAGAATTACCCCGTCCATGAATTAGAGTTGGCATACATTGTTCATGTGCTGAAGATTTGGAGGCACTATCTTTACGACGTGTCGTGTGAAGTTTTAATGGATCATCGAAGCCTTCAGTATTTGTTCAAGCAAAAGGATCTCAATTTAAGGCAGAGGAGGTGGTTGGAGATATTGAAAGACTATGATATCACCATCTTGTATCACCCCGGGAAGAACAATGTGGTGGCCGACGTCTTGAGTAGAAAGGCAGCGAGTATGGAAGCCTAACGTACATTCCAGTTGGTGAGAGACTACTTGCATCAGATGTTCAGATGTTGTCCAATCAGTTTGTGAGGTTGGATACTTCAGAGCCCAGTCGTGTCCTAGCTTATACAGTCACTCGGTCTTCCTTGTTTGAGCACATCAGGGAGCGGCAGTACAATGATCCTCATTTTCTTGTCATTAGAGACATAGTGCGGCACGATGGTGCCAAGAATGTTACTGTTGGAGATGATGGAGTTTTAAGAATGCAGGGTCGTATTTGTGTGCCCAATGTAGATGGACTTCGTGAGTTGATTCTTGAGGAGGCCCACAGTTCCCGGTATTCTATTCATCCAGGCACCGCCAAAATGTATCAGGACTTGCAAAAACATTATTGGTGGAGGAGGATGAACAAGGATATAGTTGCTTATGTAGCTCGGTGTCTAAATTGTCAGCAAGTAAAGCATGAGAATCAGAGACCTGGTGGTTTTCTTTAGAAGATAGAAATTCCTGAGTGGAAGCGGAGCGTATCACTATGGATTTCATTGTTGGACTCCCACAGACTAAGAGGAGGTTCGATGCAGTTTGGGTCATTGTGGACAGACTGACCAAGTCAGCGCATTTCATTCCTAAAGCAGTTACCTATTCTTCAGAGCGATTGGTAGAGATTTATATCTACGAGGTCGTTCTTCACGGTGTGCCCGTGTCAATCATTTCTGATAGAGGTACATTGTTCACCTTGCACTTTTGGAGAGCTGCACAGCGTGAGTTGGGCATGCAAGTTGAGTTGAGCATGGTGTTTCATCCTCAGACGGACGAACAGTCCGAACGCACTATTAAGATATTGGAGGATATGCTCCACGAATGTGATATAAACTTTGGAGGATCGTGGGATCAGTTCTTGCCGCTTGCGGAGTTTGCCTAAAACAACAGCTACCAGTCGAGCATTCGTATGGCTCCCTATGAGGCATTATACAGTATGTGGTGCCAATCTCCAGTTGGATGGTTCGAGCCAGGGAAGGCTCTGTTCCTAGGTACAGATTTGGTACAGGATGCCTTGGATAAGGTTAAGATTATTCAGGATCGACTTCGCACGGCTCAGTCCAGGCAGAAGAGTTATGTCGACCGTAGAGTTCGTGATGTTGCATTCATGGTCGGAGAGAGGATGTTGCTCCGGGTTTCACCCATGAAGAGTGTGATGAGGTTCGGAAACAATGGTAAGTTGAGCCCTAGGTACAACGAACCCTTTGAGATTCTGGAGAGAGTGGGAGGGGAGATGTGCCTTACAGGTCGCGTTGCCACCTAGTTTATTAGTTGTTCATCCAGTGTTTCATGTGCCCATGCTCCAGAAGTATCACGGTGATCTGTCCCATGTGTTAGATTTCAGCTCTGTCCAGTTGGACAAAGATTTGACTTATGAGGAGGAGTCGGTGGCTATTCTAGCCCGGCAGGTTCGTCAGTTGAGGTTAAAGAGTTATCCTTCAATTTGAGTGCAGTGGAGAGGTCAGCCTGTCGAGGCAGCTACTTGGGAGTCCGAGTTTGACATGTGCAGTAGATATCCACACCTTTTCACCATCCCAAGTACTTTTCTATGTCCTTTCGAGGACGAACGGTTGTTTTAGAGGTGGAGAATGTGATCATCCGATAGTTCATCTTATGTTTTAGAACCTAATTTTGTATTCTGAAGCCTCAAATACCTTATTTTAGCCTTCCTCAATTTGCGTGACAGTTCAAGTATTTTTCTGGAAGGCTTATATGTAAAAAATGATAAAAATAAGAATTTTACCTTAAAAATTCATTTGAGTTGACTTCGACCAACATTTTGAGAAAACAGACCCGGATCCGTATTTTGACGGTCTCGGTGGGTCCGTATCGCAATTTAGGACCTGGGCGTATGCCCCCAATTGAATTCGGAGGTCTCCAACTCGAGTTATTAATTTTTGTTGAAAATTGTAAGTTTGAAAGTTTAATAATTTTTAAGAATAGACTGATGTTTGATCTTGTTGATACCGGGTCCGTATTTTGGTTCCGCATCCCGATATATGTCCAATATTATATTTATAACTTGTATATAAAATTTGGTGAAAAAACGAAGTTGATTTGGCATGATTCATACGTTCGGTTGTGAAAATAGAAGTTTAAAGTTTTCATGAAAATTTCCTTTGATTTGGTATCCGATCACGGTAGGCCCTTCGCGAACGTGAAGAAAGCCTGACGATTGTGACTTAAAAAAGATCTAAAAACAGGATATTCCTATTTTTTTCATAAACTCCCCATTAGAGCTCGGCCTAGGTGCGATTTTGAAGAGAAAACTCAATACCAATTCATAGGTTTATACTCTTTATCATCTTCTTCCATTTCTAACATCATCCATTAATTCCTAGGCCTAATCATTATTCTTCCATGGTAGAAAACTAGGGATTTAGAAATAATGGGGGGGGGGGTTGCAAATTGGGGATTTAGACTTCAATTTGAGGTCAGATTCTGAAACTAATTACATAATCGGGCTCGGGGATGAATGAGTAAATAGATTTTTGTCCGAACCTCGGGTTTTGACCAAGCGGGTCCGGGGTCGATTTTTGGCTTTTTGGGAAAAAGTTTGGGAATTCTAAATTTATCCATTGTAATTTATTCCTTTAGCAATATTTGATATTATTGAGTCAATTGTGGTTAAATACGAGTGGTTTGGAGGCAGATTCTAGAGGAAAAGCTGTGGTTGAGCATTGACTGATCTTTTGAGAGAGGTAAGTGTTGTGTCTAACCTTGACTTGGGGGAATTAGGAACCCTCGGACTATATGCTATGCGAATTTCATGTGAGGGGCGTATATGCGAGGTGGCGAGTGTTTATGTGCCGCCGAATTATCTGTTTTCCTTATTTTCCCGCTTTTCCTTAATTATCTTTTTTCATATCTTAATTGTTATATGCTCTAAATGTGTTTTCATGCTTAACTGTTACCTGTTAATCAATGTCTTCTCATGTTAATGATGTTAGATCTTTTCATAGTTTCGTGATCTTCTGCTATTTGCTTAAGTTAGATTATTTGCACCTTCTAGTTGTACAATTCTGGACTGGCCACGCTATATAATATTAAACATTGACCCGTATCATAATTTTTGCATGTATGACGATATATTCAAAACTTATATATACCATTTATGTGCTATTACAATAGTATTCGGCGTATCTAAGTTTTTCAGCAGCATGACAGTCATATTTATTTTTTTTAAAAATTAGCCTATATACAATGGAAAATCAATTTTAACATAGTCTATTATATATACGCCGACACTAACATATGTAAGAGATAATAAACTTGACAACAAACATGTATGGTAGAAGGTAATTTGGTATTAAAGTATTTAAGTATTTTTTTTGTATTAATTATTAGTATCATTTTCTGCTGAGCCAAAAACAGAAAAACATTTTATTTTTATTATAAAATTTTGCAATCAATCTTTCATTTATATTTTCAATATATTTATTTCTGCTAGCTAAGATATCTTTTTAGTTCTATCATGTGATTTGCACATATTGTGTTTTAATCTAATGACAGAAATATTCTCTTATTAAATGAACTATATTACCATTGAGATTGATAACTAAGTGTTCAGGAAAAATAAAATCATCTTTTAATGGATGCTCTTATTCGTTTCCGACACGAAGCAAGAAGACACTGAATACTGGAACTGTTCTAAACTTTATATTTTTTGTCAATTGAATCTTTTTCATTTGCTCTAGAAGTATAACTTTGGCAAGCTAGCTTTTACGATCTTTACTTTTGTCGATTTTCGAACTACTGATAGTACTTGACAGAAATCACTTCCCAAACCATTAATTTTCCACCAAAGGGTTCATTAATAAGAACACCGGTCAATTATTTCGATTGTTTGACACTTTGCTATAAGTTCTTTATCTTATATTATCAATTTTGTTTTCCTTATAAATTTAGCATCATTGTTCTTCTTTGATATATTTGTGTTGGTTATTTAAGTTTTTTTGAGGAGATATATCAAATCTAAAGCGGGTGGCCTCATAATAAAATCGTTGTTGGTACACCACTTGCTATTATTGCTAACAATGTCATGCCTCTTGATATGATATTTGCAAGTAATGTATGACATAGAAATATTATTTCGATTATACTGGAGGCGTCTAAAAATAATTATCCCGCTATACCAGAGTCAACTCTTTATAATATAGTCTTGAAAACTTGTTCTAGATTAGGATTTAACTTTGATTGTGTTTCCTCAGACACTTGTATAACATTTTGATTCTTAATAATATACTAATGTTTTTAATCTGTGTTCTAACGCTCTTTCTATGGAATACATTTATGTATCCTAAGATTTTTTTTTTAAACTTGAATAAAATTTTTACTTTAAAAAATAATTAAATTAGATTCTCTTGCTAAATAATTAATAAAAAGATTTAAATTATTTGGTTTAAACATAAAAATAATTTATTCTATGTTGATTCAGATCTTAATATTAGTTCATCTCTTATTTGAATATTTAATGTTAATTAAAATTTTATTCACTATAAATTTTTTCAAAGAGTAAAAGATTATTATGACATTTCACTTTTAGATCTTTATATTTGCAGAATCATTAGTGGTGTCGACTCTTACCAACTATTTTTTCCTCTTTCTCACACATTTATATTCTTAAATATTTTTTTAGTTGTTGTTTACTAATTGGATATTTTTCAATATTACAGGAAAAATTGATAAAAAAATATTATTTGAGTAGGAAAATAGTTCAAATATAATATAAAAATATATTATTGTGGGGGTATTTTTTTCTCAACTTCAACTTTTTATGCAGTCTATTTAATATTACTTTTATTATTATTTTTGTATTGAATATTATGGAGTGGTAATGTATTGCCAATATGGAGGATTCTTATGAAATTGATTGTGTAAAACCTTCCTATATATTTTTAATAAGAATTTAATAGATAAAATAATAATTTTAAAATCTTAAATATGAAAAATTAGCAAAGAAGGTATTGTAGCCCAAAAATATATTATTGCATTTATTTCCTTTCCGTATGAGTTCCCCCGCTTAATATTTTAGGGCTATTTTGGTATAATAATAATGTATTTATGCTTTTATAATAATATAGGCTCTTCTTTTTCTAAATGGATTAGGACAATATAATACATTCTCAAATTAAATTAATAATAGGACATTATAATACGTTTTCAAATTAAATTAGTAATACGAATTTTTAAGAAGTACATCCTAAAAGTAATAAGATCACATGACTAACGATATTTACTTGTTCAATTTTATATGAATTAGACAGCTCGAAATTAATTATACGTATAGGATTCCTAATGATAAACATGTAGGATTCCTAACTTGTAGTATTATGTCCTAAGGGTTCTACAGTCTCTCGAAGATAAGTACAGACGTCTCTGTACCAATCCGCAAGACTCTACTAAACCTGCTCATGACTCGTGAGACCTATGTAACCTAGGCTTTGATACCAACTTGTCACGACCCCAAATTACCAAGTCGTGATGGTGCCTAACACAATACTAGGCTAGTCAACTCATTACCCAAAACCCGCAATATTTCATTTCAAAAATTTATTTTCAAACTATTTAATCATAAATCTTTCATAAGAAATCCAAGACAAGGAAAAATGCGGAAATAAAAGTCCGACATCGGGTGTCACTAGTCATGAGCATCTATAATACAAGTCTGATAATGCTAGGACTAATACAGTCTGGGAAAGATCTAATAAAAATAACCATATGAAGATAGGAGGGAGAAGAGCAAGGTTGCGATCGTCATACAACTACCTTGCTAACTCCAAAGATTCGCGGTGTATGAATCAACACTCGCTCAAACGTCCAGTAACACCTGGATCTGCACAGAAGGTGCATGGAGTAACGTGAGTATGTCAACTCAGTAAGTAACAACCATAAATAAAGGCTGAGCAGCAATGAAGAGCAGTAAAACACATAAGGATCATAATATGAAATCTTAGTGAAGCAACATACTTTCAAATCAATGTTTGAGTCAAAACATCTCGTAAAAATCCAGTTTCGATAGAAAACATTTGTAGATATTTTTCAACAGTTTCAATAGAGGCTCAATGCAAAATAGAGTGAAAATAATGAAGTCATAGGAAACCCCTCGGGCAAAATATCACTCATAAACAGCCCCTCGGGAAAGCCTCACAGTCACTCATAAACAGCCCCTCGGTCATACCTCACAATCACTCGTAACAGCCCCTCAGGCATACCTCACCATCACTCAATCCTCCCAGTCACTCTCCACTCGTCACTTGACACTCGGCACTCGCACTCAGTAGGTACCTGCACTCACTGGGGGTGTGTACAGACTCCGAAGGGGCTCCTTCAGCCCAAGCTCTATATCAAGACAAATCATGGAATCAAATCACTAAGGCCCTCGGCCTATAATGGACATGCTGCAGCGTCGCAGAAGCAGGTATTTACCTTCGCAATTTTTTGCTCATTTCCACCAATTTTGAAGACGGGTTTGGAGATTTTGGGGTGATTTTGAATAGTGAATCAAGGGGGTTTACGTTGAGGTAAGTTATTTGATCTTAATACTCGTGATTTTGGTAAATTTCAGTTGTTTAAGCATGTAATTAGTAGAAATTAGGGATGAAATTATGGGGATTAGAGCTTGATAATTAGAGAGTTTGTTTTGGGGATTTGAGGGGTCATACGAGGTCGGATTTTGATAAATTTGATATGGTTGGACTCGTGAGTGAATGGGCTTTCTAGTTTTGTAATTTTTATCAGATTTCGAGACATGGGCTCGGGGGCCAGGTTTGAACCAAATTCGGTATTTTGGCCTAATTTGATAATTTTCATGTGGAATTCATCCCTTTAGCGTATATTGATGATAGTATACTATTTTTGGATAGATTCGGAGCATTTGGAGGCGAAGTCGAGAGGCAAGAGCATCGAGGGCTAGATTTTTGTCCGGTTTGAGGTAAGTAACGATTGTAAATCTAGTCATGAGGGTATGAAACCCCAAATTTCATATCATTTTACTATATTAAGGTGACAGACATGCAAGGTGACGGGAATGTGGGCGTGCACCGTTGGGGATTGTGACTTGGTTCGTCCTATAGAAATTGTAGGGTTTCCTATTTTGTTTGAAATTGTATAATAGCTACGTGTTTTAGAAGAATTCTTATAACTTGGGTTGAATGCCATGTTTGGGCCTTGTGCCAGTACTGTTTGGACCCTCAGGGGTATTTTCTTACTATTCTCTCACTGTTTTGATTTGAAATCTACACTCAGTCATGATTTTTCCTGTTTACTACATAAGTCAGTTTTGTTACTCAGTTTTGATGCACATGAATGTTGTTTTGGGTTGAGTTCCCTAATTTTACTGAATTGCCTGAGTGGCTTGTAAGGTTTATGACTGAGTGAGGCCGAGGGCCTGATTTGTGAGGATATTATATGGGATCGAGCTGCGCGCCGCAGCATGTCTCGGCCTAAGTGATTTGATGCCATAATTTGGCTTGATATAGCACTTGGGCTGAAGGAGCCCCTCCGAAGTCTGTAAACACCCCTAGTGAGCGCAGGTACCTACTGAGTGTGAGTGCCGACTGACGAGTGACTGGGAGTCATGAGTGATGGTGAGGTATGCCCGGGGGGTTGTTACGAGTGATTGTGAGGTATGCCCGAGGGGCTGTTTATGAGTGACTGTAAGGCTTGCTCGGGGGGAGGGGGTGTTTATGAGTGATATTTTACCCGAGGGGACGTCTATGACTTCATTATTTTCACTCTATTTTGCATTGAGCCTCTATTGAAACTGTTGAAAAATATCTACAAATGTTTTCTATCGAAACTGGATTTTTACGAGATGTTTTGACTCAAACACTGATTTGAAAGTATGTTGTTTCACTGAGATTTCATATTATGATCCTTATGGGTTTTTACTGCTCGCCATTGTTGCTCAGCCTTTACTTATGGGTGTTACTTACTGAGTTGGCGTACTCACGTTACTCCCTGCACCTTGTGTGCAGATCTAGGTGTTACTGGACGTTCGAGCGAGTATTGATTCATCCACCGCAGATCTTTGGAGTTAGCAAGGTAGCTGCATGGCGATCGTAGCCTTGCTCTTCTCCCTCCTATCTTCCTATAATTATTTTTATTAGACTTTTCCGAAACTGTATTAGTCCTAGCATTATCAGACTTGTATCGTAGATGCTCATGACTAGTGACACTCGATGTCGGGCTTTTATTTCCGCATTTTTCCTTGTCTTGGATTTCTTACGAAATATTTATGATTAAATAGTTTGAAAATAAATTTTTGAAATGAAATATTGCGTGCTTTGGGTAATGAGTAGGCTAGCCTTGTACTACATTAGGCGCTATCACGACTTGGTAGTTTGGGGTCGTGTCCAGTTGGATGTAACGACCCGGTCGGTCGGTCCGAGAGATATAGCCCCATTTACTCATTTATACTTCTTTTTGGTGTTATTCAGCTTGATTATGTTGCATCGGGTTGGTTGGTTCGGTTCTGAGTGGTTTTGGAGTAGAATGAGACATTTAGTCTCTATTTTAGAAGGTTAAGTTGTAAAAGTCAACCGTATGTTAAATTATGAGTAAACCATCTCGGTTTGGGATTTTTATGGTTCGGATAGCTTCGTTAGGTGATTTTGGACTTAGGAGCATGTTCAGAATGTAATTTCGAGGTCCGTGGTAGAATTGGACTTGAATTGGCGAAATTGGAAATTTGGGGATTTCCAGTCGGTAGTGGAAAATTAGGTATCGAGGTCGGAATGGAATTTTGGAAGTTAGAGTAGGATTGTAGTGTCATTTGTGACGTGTGTGAAGAGGTTATTCGGACGTGATTTGGTAGGTTTCGGCGTCGTTGGCAAATTTCCGAAGTTTAAAAATTCTTAGGCTTGAATCCGAGGTTAATTTAGTGTTTTGATGTTGTTTTGAGTGTTCCGAAGGTTCGACTAAGTTCATACTTGTTGGTACTATTGGTTGAGGTCCCAAGGGCCTCGAGTTTGTTTCGGATGGTTGACGGATTGGTTTTTGTTGTTTGAGAGTAGATGAAAACTGGTGGTGTTTCCGCACCTACGGAGTGGGAACCACAGGTGCGAGGTCCGTAGAAGCGGAAAGGGACTCGCAGATGCGGGCATGAGTGGTTTGGGCTGGATGTGCAGGTGCGAGTATTGGAGCGCACATGCGAGGCCGCAGGTGCGAGATGTTGGCCGCAGATGAGAATTTTGAGAAGTAAGTGGAATCCGCACCTGCAATGGCTTTTCCGCAGGTGCGGCGCCGCAGAAGCGGGTATTTTGACCGCAGATGCGATTTTGCTGGGCAGAGAATATAAATTGAACCCTTCATGAATTTTTGGTCATTTTTCACAATTTCAATTCGGATTTGCGAGATTTTAGGAGAGTTTTGAAGAGGAAATGAATGGGGTAACATTGAGGTAAGTTATTTGAGCTTAATACTCGTGATTATGGTAATTTTCAGTTGTTTAAGCATATAATTAGTAGAAAATAGGGATGGAATTGAGGGAATTAGGGCTTGGTAATTGGAGAGGGGTCAAACGAGGTCGGATTTTGATAAATTTGGTATGGTTGGATTCGTGAGTGAATGGGCTTTCTAGTTTTGTAATTTTTGTTGGATTCCGAGACGTGGGCCTTGGGGGCCGAATTTGGGTGAATTTCGGGATTTTTGTTGAAATTGATAGTCTTTTGTGTGGAATTGTTTCCTTGCCCTATATTGATTGCATTGTATTGCTTTTGGTTAGATTCGGGATGTTTGGAGGCCGAGTCAAGAGGCAAGGTCGTCGCGGAGTAGGATTTTGGCTTGATTGAGGTAAGTAACGCATCCAAACATTGTTCTGAGGGTTCGAAACCCCGAGATATGTGTTATGTGATTAGTGTTGAGGTGAGGCACATGTCAAGTGATGGGCATGTGGGTGTGCACCGTGAGAAGTGTGGCCTGGTTCATTCCATGGCACCGCTCAGTGACTCTTTCTTGCTGATATCCGTGTTTCTATCATGTGATTAAGTAAATGTGCTGTAAATCATGTTAGGTATCCTGTTAGGGCTTCACGCCGATACTGTTGATACCGAGTGGTAATTTTTTGTGGTCATCTCATTAGTTTTATTGATATTCTGTACTCACTCTTATTCATGCATATCATATCATGCCTCAGCCTCAGTTGTTATTATTTGGCACATCATATCATTGTTTCGGGCTAGTTTCATGGCATTGTGAGCCCGTGTGTGTGAGACTGGAGAGTGATGACTGAGTGAGGCCGAGAGCTTGATTATGAGTGGCAGTTATGAGGTCGGGCTGCACGCTGCAGTGGTTATTTTGATGATTGTGATAGCACTTGGGCTGTAAGAGCCCCTCCGGAGTCTGTAACACACCCCCAATGAGCGCATATGATATTTTGAGGGATGGATCTTCCCTAGGCATGGATCTTGTCCGAAGTATTTATATCTGGATATGGATCTTCTCCACAGGGTTGGAATGGCCTTCCTCGGTACTGAGCAACTGTTGTCAGTGATGTGTATATATTCCGGGATGGATCTTCCCTGGGCCAGGTGGCCATATACAGTACCGAGTGGTTGAGCACTTCAGAGTGGAGGTACATGGTACATTTTCATGCATTTTGTGCATTGGAACTTAGAGATATGCTGAGCTTATTACTTTACATTGTTCAGATATACATTTACTTTACTTCTTGAGTTGAATAATCAAATGGAAAACATGCCTACTTTACTGCACAGTTTAATTCTGCTTATTTGTTGAGGTTTAGTCTGTCACTATCTCTCAGTCCATAGATTGGACTTGTTACTTACTGAGTTGGTGTACTCACTTTACCCCCAGCACCTTGTGTGCAAATTCAGGTATCTCAGGTTATGGTAGCGGCTGTTGACTATTCCAGTCGCGGACTTTCATCGGAGATAGCGAGGTAGTTGTCTGGTGATCGCAGTCCTGCCTTTCTCCTTCCTTATCTCCCTTTTTTGTGTATTTTGGCTATTCTCAGACTATGTTAGTCTTGCTATATTTCAGAACAGTTGTAGTATTTGCTCATGACTTAGTGACACCTGATGTCAGGCTTTCATTTTCCGCATTTTTGGTTTGAGTTTATCTCTTTTACGAAATTCAGATTGAAAAACTCCCACGATGGGCGCCATCACGGCCGAGTTGGTTTATGGGTCGTGACAACGAATTTTTAAGAAGTACATCCTAAAAGTAATAGGATCACATGACTAACGATACTTACTTGTTCAATTTTATATGAATTAGACATGCCAAAATTAATTATACTTATAGGATTCCTAACGATAATCATGTAGAATTCCTAAGGTGTATAATATGTCTTAAAAGTAATAGGAGTATAAGGTTAATATCTAGAATTCTGTTTATGTTCTTTTATTATGAGTTATTATGCTTAATATTACAAGTTTATTTTTGTAAATCGATATTGTATTCATATTTTTTACAGAATATATATATATATATATAGATAGAGAGAGATTAGGAAAAACTTAAAGTATCTTATAAAAAAGTTCAATGGTTCACCAAGTATCAGATCAGGTTAATACACAACAAAAATGACGTGGGATCAGGGATTCCATGTAATCCTATTCCCAATTACTTTTTTCAATATCAGGTCTGACATCTCAAGTCCCTTTTTAAAATTTTCAATAGTAGGTGTAAATTCTCATTCCAAAATCCCTTTCACTAAACAGTGGAGTAGATAGTGGTTTCAACTCTAGCATTGTTTGTCAATCTAAAATAGGCTGGGATAGGAAAATTGTTACTGGAATAACAGTAAGTGGAGTTCAATTATTGAGCGAGTTGGAACACGTAACAAATAGGCTGGGATAGGAAAAGATCAGGTTCCGCACATATAAGATATACCAGATCTTGCACACAGTTCATCAAATTGATGGATTTGGGTCAAGAATTTAAACGCTAGTTTCTTACAACTTGTGATAGGAAATTATATGATTGTAGCCAGTACCTTTATGATAACTTAATTGGCACTGAAATGATCTTTGGATTGATGAGAAGACCATTTTACTTGCAGCTTGTTTGGATGGTTGTTCCGTTGTATCGCATTGTATTGTTATTTCAAAATAATGTTTGTTTGAATTGTTTCATTAAAATTGGTTGTATGACTTGTATCGTACTGTTAAATTTATTGTTCCGGAACAATGAAAAGTCCTCTTTTCTGAAACAATCAATTTGGTGCGGTGAGATTGTTTCCAATTTTTCTTTTCAATTATGCTCTAACTTATTACTCCACAATTCTATTTTACCCTTTTTACTTTTTTTTTATTTTAACTCCAAATCTCCAACCTATAACCTACTTTGTTTTTTTCCAGAACTTCTGCCGCCAACGTTAAAGATGTTTTGCCGCCTTTTGTTTTATTTTTTCTCCTAATTTGCCTTTAACTCAATTTTAATTAGTCGTGCTCCTTTGTTTTGCCTTCTTCTGTCTCGCTCCTTTGTTCTGCTTTCTTAAGGTGTTTTGCCTTCTTCTGTTTTATTTTTTAAAATTATTTTTATACATAATTTTTGATAAATTTAATATTTAAACAATTGAGAGTATTTTAATCAATTTATCAGTCACAGTATAGTACGATACAGTCAAAACCAAACAGCAAAATATTATTTAAAAATAACAAATAATATAATCTATTCAAACATTGTATTTATAAACGATATGGTACAATATAATACAGTACAATACAATACATTATAAAATGAACGGGAACAATGATCCAAACAGAGTGTTAGCTAGAATCCGTCAGACCAAGCTAGATGAGGAATATGCATAAAATAATAAAATTTAAAAAAAGAAAAAATTATACTGTATAGCCACTCTCAAAATAATAGCCGAAAAAGTGTGTGTGTGTGTGTTAANTATATATATATATATATATATATATATATATATATATATATATATATATATATATATATATATATATATATATATATATGTTAAATACAAAAATTATAAAAAAATTATACTCTTTTTTGGCTACCGAAGATAAACAATTATTGCGCGGGCTAAAAGTTAAAAAAGCCCAATAAAAATTAACTTGCAATGCGGCCCAAATCAGTGCGGTCCTTTGGTCAAAATGGCATGGCATAACCATTTTTACAGGTGGTTATTATAAAATAACAAATGTTTACAAAGTTATGGAAAAGCAGCCACTATTTAATATGGAGATAAAATCTGGACAAAAGTACCTTAGCTGAAACCACAGGGAGGAAGAAGAGAGGGAAGAAAGAATATAGTAATATTTACCTTTCCAGCTCTCAGAAATGGAGAAGAAATCATCAATCTAGAGCCAAGATTTGAAGTTTATGAGTTCGGAATTTTAATCTTTTTAAGTTATTGCGTTCCAAATCAATAATATAACATGTTCAATAGATTTCTTAAGATAAATATAGGGCTCGGACCAAAGCTAGTAAGTTCGGCCGAACTCACAAGCCGTATGCTAGCTCCGCCCCTATGTGAAATACGAAAAGTTCCAGCATAATATGATAGATTATGGAACTAGTGCTTATAACCTTCTAGCATATTATGTTGGAACTCCAGCACGTTATGAATTTCAGCATATTATGCTGGAATTTTTCCAAATTTTCAAGGTGTTTTTGTTCAGATTTTAAAAATATTGCTAAATGTCAATTAGTTTTGAAACTATGACTAATCTTTAGTTATCATTTGTAAATCTAGCTATTTCCGGGACTTTTTCCTGTCTCTCATGGCCAAATCAAGATTTTGGTCTTCTTGCTTGTTTAATGTGATTTTTACCTACCTATACTATATTAGAAACATATTTTGATGACGTCCTACCGCCTTTATTTAGTCCTTATTAATTACTTTGTATATCTATATTTACAAGTTATATACAAAATCATAATAAAGAAAAAAAAATTCAAGATCCCTTAAATTTAACCTATCAGTTACATAATACTCACCTGCATTTCCGATAACACCTCCATTTAATATTATGATCCTTTGGAAAAGGATTTCAAAACTATTTTCTCTCTCTTTTAATAATCAATCAAAATCTCTCTTAATTTCTTATAAGTATCCCCCCAAAATTATCATCTTTTCCTTTTCCAAATCTTTTCAAGCCCAATTTTTCTCTTTCTTACTAATCATCCAAAATCTCTTTTTTTTATTTATATAATGCAGATGAAATACAGAATATTGCTCTAGAATCAAGTTGTGGGAAACTTTTTAATCTTGTTTTCTTTCTTTCTAAAATCTTTATTGTATGTGACTTGTATATGATATATCAATATCCAAAACAATATTTGATATAATACTAATACAAATAAAGTACGATTATATTATATTTTTAGTGTAGAGTTGTGATTGAAACTTGAAGAAGATGAAGATCATAATTGTATCACAATTTTTTGGAAATGTATTGCGATTGTATCATAATTGTTGAAGGAATTGTATTGAAATAATATGATAATTGTATATTCATTGTATATAGTTACGAGCATTTGTGAGTTCGTGAAGAATTTCACAGTTTGTGTCACAAATATATGATAATCATATATTTATTGTATTAGGTATTTTTTTGGGTATTAATATACCATATACAAGTTAGATACAATTGTGATAGAAGTATGATACAATTATATTTTTGTCATCGATATATCCGATACAATTCAAATACAATTATGATACAGTTATCATGCGATTCCTGAATATTTTTTCGTTTTTAGTGTTGTCCAGTCTCCCAGCAAAAGAACGATGCAATAAATATTTTTTTAATAATATAAAGTTGTCAGCAAAGGTGGAAAGAGATAAGATAGAGATTCTGGGCGTAGATTAAGGGATTTTAATGTTTAAAAAAGAAGTAGAGAAAAGAGGAGGGGGGGGGGGAGGAAAGGATGTAATTGAATCCCTTAATTGAATGTGTGGGAACAATCGACATAACTTGTAAGAAAAACCTACATACTTGTTAAACATTACAAAACATAAAGTGAAATAAAACAATAAAGAAAAGAAGAATATTGCAGTTAAAAGAGAGAGCTAATTCTTATTGATTTTCGGGATGATTTATAATGGGGTAAGTCCCCTCTATTTATAGGAAAAAATGACTTAGCCACAAAGTAACAAACTCTCTAAAAGATAGGCATTCATTCTAATTACAATTCTATTCGTAACACTCCCCCTTGAATGTCAACTCAATAGTAATGTGTTGCGCTAAAACCTTAACTAAAAGAAAACTCAGTGAGAAAAAATTCTAGTGAAGGAAAAATAGTACACATGTTTAATAATACGCCTTTTGGTTGCCTCGTTAAAAACCTTGCAAGGAAAACCCAGCAGGACAAAACTTTCTAAGGGAAAAAGAGTGCAACGCGAATTAACTCCCCCTGATGAGAGCATCAATTCACATCCTTGAACCTTCGCATCCCGGTCTTGTACACTAGCTTCTTGAAGGTTGACGTCGGTAGAGACTTGGTGAACAAATCAGCTATATTGTCACTTGAACGAATTTGTTGCACATTGATATCACCATTATTTTGAAGATCATGTGTGAAAAATAACTTTGGTGAAATGTGCTTTGTCCTATCTCCTTTTATGAATCCTCCCTTCAATTGGGCTATGCATATTGTATTATCTTCCTACAAAATTATGGGTAGTTTGTCACACTTCAAACCACATTTGTCTCGAATAAGATGTATTATAGACCTCAAGCACACACATTCTCGACTTGCTTTATGAATAGCAATTATCTCAGCATGAGTAGATGAAGTAGCCACAATTGATTTATTAGTCGATCGCCAAGATATGACAGTGCCTCTACATGTAAACACATAGCTTGTTTGAGATAGAGACTTATGTGGGTTAGATAAATACTCAGCATCGGCATAACCAACAAGATCATGACTGCAATTATTGCCATAAAATAATCTCATATCAATAGTCCTTTTTAGATACCACAATATGTGTTTGATTTTATTCCAATGTCTCCTAGTAGGAGCGGAGCTATATCTTGCTAAGACATTAACAGAAAAAGTTATGTCAGACCTTGTTGTATTAGCAAGAAACATTAGTTCACCAATTGCACTAAGATATGGTAATTCAGGACCAAGTAGCTCTTCATTCTTTTCTTCGGGTCCGAATGGATCCTTATTCACATCAAGTGATCGAAAAACCATCAGAGTACTTAATGGATGTGCTCCATCCATGTAAAACCGTTTCAATACCTTGTCTATGTAGACAGAATGATGAACAAAAATCCCGTTTTCCATATGTTCAATTTGCAAACCGAGACATAATTTTGTCTTTCCGAGATCTTTCATCTCGAATTCCTTCTTTAAATAATCAATTGCCTTTTGGAGTTCTGTAGGAGTTCTAATAAGGTTTATGTCACCGACATATACGACAAGTACAACAAATTCCGATGTTATTTTCTTTATAAAAACACATGGACAAATTTCATCATTAATATAAAATTCCTTTAATAAATACTCACAAAGACGATTATACCACATTCATCCTGATTGCTCTAAACCATACAAAGATCTTTTCAATTTGATTGAAAACATTTCCTGGGACTTTGAATTATGTGCGTCGGGCATTTTAAATCCCTCGGGAATTTTCATGCATATCTCATTATCAAGTGAGCCATAAAGGTAGGCTGTAGCCACATCCATTAAATGCATGTCAAGCTTTTCATGCACAATAAAACTAATGAGATAACGAAATGTTATTACATTCATAACGGGTGAATATGTCTCTTCATAACCTACACCAGGCCTTTGTGAAAATCCTTGTGCAACAAGGCTTGCCTTATATCTTTGTACCTCATTTTTCTCATTTATCTTATGTACAAAGACCCATTTATAGCCAACATTATTAACACCATTAGGTTTTTGGACTACATGCCCAAAAACTTCATGTTTCTCAAGTGAATTCAACTCTGATTGGATTGCTTCTTGCCATTTTGGCCAATCAAGTGTTTGTCGAAATTCTCCAAAATATTGAGGTTCAAGATCCTTACTATCTTGCATAATGCTAAATGTAATATTATATGCAAAGATAAAATCCACCACTATATCCAATCGATTTAAATTTGGCTCAACATCGATTCATTTTATTGATAGTTCCTTATTTTCTTGAGTCTCAGGCTCATTTATTTCCTCATGAACCTCAGGATTGGTTAAATCGTGGATTCCTTCATGAGGCTCTTTCATAGTGCCATCTTGATTATTTTTTCCCTTTTCTAGGATTTCGATTCTTAGAACCTAATGGTCTGCCACATTTTAGGCGTGTTTTTGACTCATTAGCCTTGACACTAGAAGATTGTCCAACAGAGACATTAATATGGATTGGACTATTCTCTGCGGGGACATGTGAATTATGTCTTTCATACTGTAAATTCCTATTATATTGTTTAACCTCAGTAGGACCCTGACCTTCCTCGTCACTACCCGACCAAGGTTAGGCTTGGCACTTACTGAGTACCGCTGTGGTGTACTCATGCCTTTTCCTGCGCATGTTTTTCATGTGCAGATCCAGGTACCTCCACTCAAGCGTTCTATCCCCGAGGTTGAAAGATACAACAGAGACTTCGAGGTACATCTGCCGCGTCTGTAGACCAGGAGTCTCTATCTTATTCCATCTTTTTGTGAAAAGTTTATCCTTCCTTACAGTTGTATAGATATACTGGAGTTAGGGCAATGTATTAGATTCTATTAGCCTGTGGTTCCCGTGAGTTTCCGGGTTTTTTGGGTGATGTTGTAGACTTCTGCATTATTTTGGGTTGTAATATGCCAAGTGGCATTTGTACACAGTATTTCTCTTAGAGTGTTCAACTTTCTTTTATTTACTTATTTCCGCTATTATGTTGTTATTCCGCATTGCTAGCCTTACCTAGTCATAGAGACTAGGTGCCGTCACGACATGTTCATGGAGGGAGAACTGGGGTCGTGACAAGTTGGTACCAGAGCGCACTAGGTTCATAAGAGTCACGGAACACATGCCAGTTTATTCCTCCTTAGCATATGGATCCTCCTGAGTTGAAGGAGTTGAAGGATCAGTTACAAGAGTTGCTTGATAAGGGTTTTATTCGACCCAGTGTTTCACCTTGGGGTGCTCTTGTCTTGTTTGTGTAGAAGAAAGATGGTTCTATGCGCATGTGTATTGATTATCTCCAGTTGAACAGGGTTACAGTGAAGAAAAATTATCACTTGCCTCGTATTGATGATCTATTTGACCAGCTTCAGGGCGCACATGTATTTTCTAAGGTTGATTTGCGCTCAGGTTACCATCAGTTGAAGATTCGGGAGCTGGATATCCCGAAGACTACTTTCAGGACTCGGTATGGCTATTACGAGTTTCTAGTTATGTCATTCGGGTTGACTAATATCCCCGCAGCATTTATGCATTTGATGCAAGTGTGTTTAGGCCATATCTCGACTCGTTCGTCATTGTTTTCATAGATGATATCCTTGTTTACTCCCTGAGTCAGGAAGACAATGAGCAGCACCTGAGGACAGTGCTTCAAACCTTGAGAGAGAAGAAGTTGTATGCAAAGTTCTCAAATGTGAGTTTTGGTTGAGTTCTGTGCCATTATCCGGCCACGTGGTATCGAGTGAGGGCATTCGAGTGGATCCGAAGAAGGTAGAGGCCGTGCAGAGTTGGCCCAGACCGTTCTCAGTTACAGAGATTCGCAGTTTCCTTAGCTTGGCAGGTTACTACCGTCGTTTTGGGGAGGGATTTTCATCGATTGCAGCCCCTATGACTAGATTGACCCAGAAGGGTGTTCCTTTTCAGTGGGCAGAGGAGTGTGAGGCGAGCTTTCAGAAGCTCAAGACAGCTTTGACTATATCCCAATATTGATCTTGCCTACTTGTTTGGGGTCTTATATAGTTTATTGTGATGCCTCGCGAGTTGGCCTTGGAGCAGTGTTGATGCAGGACGGTAGGGTGATTGCCTACGCGTCTAGACAGTTGAAGATACATGAGAAAAATTACCCTGTCTATGACCTTGAGTTAGCTTCCATTGTTCATTCCTTGAAGATCTGGCGTCATTATTTGTACGACGTGCCTTGTGAGATTTATACTGATCATCGGAGTTTGCAGCACATATTCAGGCAGAAGGACCTAAATTTGCGCCATCGTAGATGGTTAGAGTTTCTAAAGTACTTTGACATCACTATATTATACCACCCGGGGAAGGCCAATGTGGTGGATGACACCTTGAGTCGCAGGTCGGAGAGTTTGGGGAGTTTGGCATACCTTCATATAGCTGAGAGGCCTCTAGACTTAGATGTTCAGTCCTTAGTCAGTTAGTTCTTGAGATTGGATCTTTCTGAGCCTTGCCGGGTATTGGCTTGTGTGGTTTCTCGTTCTTCCTTATTCGATGGTATCAGGGAGCGACAATATGATGATCCTCATTTACTTGTCCTCAGCGACACGGTCCAGCACAGTGATGCTGGAGATGTGACCATTGGAGATGACGGGGTATTGAGGATGCATGGCCGGATTTGTGTGCCCAATGTTGATGGGCTTCGGGAGTTGATTTTAGCAGAGGCCCATTGTTCGCGGTATTCCATCCATCCGGGTACTATGAAGATGTATCAGGATTTGATGCAACACTATTGGTGGAGAAGAATGAAGAAGGATATAGAAGAGTTTGTAGCCAAGTGTCACAACTGTCAGAAGGTCAAAAGTGAGCATCAGACACCGGGAGGGTTACTTCAGCAGATTGAGCTTCCAGAGTGGAAGTGGGAGGGGATCACCCTGGACTTTGTGGTTGGACTTCCTCGGACTTTGAGGAAGCATGATGCCAATTGGATGATTGTGGATCGGCTGACCAAATCAGCCCATTTAATTCCGGTACTGACTACTTATTCATCGGAGCAGTTGGCGGAGATTTATATTCGAGAGATCATTCGTCTGCATGGTATTCCAGTTTCTATTATTTCAGACAGAGGTACTCAGTTCACTTCACGGTTCTGGAGAGCCGTTCAGCAGGAGTTAGGTACCAGGGTGGAGTTGAGCACAACATTTCACCCCCAGACGAACAGACAGTCCGAGCGCACTATTCAGATTCTTGAGGATATGCTCCGTGCATGTGTGATTGAGTTTGGAGGGTCTTGGGAACAGTTCTTGCCATTGGCGGAGTTTCCTTACAACAACAGTTATCAATCCAGCATTTAGATGGCGCCGTATGAGGCTTTATATGGTAGGAGGTGCAGATCCCCGGTGGGTTGGTTCGAGCCGGGTGAGGCCAGACTATTAGGCACAGAGTTGCTTCAGGATGCATTGGAGAAGGTCAAGGTGATTCAGGATAGACTCCATACAGCCCAATCCAGACAGAAGAGTTACGCGGACCGGAAGGTTCGTGATGTTTCATATATGGTCAGAGAGCGGGTTCTGCTTCGGGTTTCACCTATGAAGGGCGTTATGAAATTTGGGAAGAAAGGGAAGTTGAGTCCGAGGTTTATTGTCCCTTTAAGATATTGAGGCGTGTCGTGGAAGTTGCTTATGAGCTTGCCATACCTCCCACCTTAGCAAGAGTTCATCCGGTATTTCATGTTTCGATGCCCCGGAGATATCACGGTGACCCGTCCCATGTCTTGGATTTCAGCTCAGTCCATTTGGACAAGGATCTATCATATATTGAGGAGCCTGTAGCTATATTGGACAACCAGGTCAGAAAGCTCAGATCGAAGAACATTGCTTCAGTAAAGGTTCAGTGGCGGGGTCAGCCGTCCGAGGAGGCAACCTGGGAGACCGAGCAGGATATGCCTAGCAGTTACGCTCATCTTTTCACTACTTCAGGTATGTCTTTATGATCATTCGAGGACAAACGAATTTTTAAGTGTAGGAGGATTTGACGACCCGGCTGGCCGTCTTAAGAATTAATGCCCTGATCCCCTGTTAACTATTTTCCCCAAGTCTATTTCTGCTTAATTGAATTGTCGGGACATTCGGTTTTGAGTTTCGGAGAGTTTTGGGACATTTAGTCCCTAAATGAGAGCTTAAGTGTTGGAAAGGCGCCCATAGTCGGATCAGTGTGAAGAAGGCCTCGGAATGGAAATTCGATGGTTCTGTTAGCTCCGTTAAGTAATTTCGGGGTTGGGAGCATGTTCGGAATGTATATTGGAAGTCCGTAGCTCATTTAGGCTTGAAATGCCGAAGTTTGAATTTTTGGAGTTTCCGGTCTGATAGTGAATTTTTGATCCGAGGGTCGGAATGGAATTCCGGAAGTTGCATTAGTTCTGTTATGTCATTTGGGATGTGTGTGCAAAATTTGAGGTTATTCGAATAAGTTTAGACATGTTTCGGCGTCGGATGTGAATTCTAGAATTTCCTACGTTCCTAGGCTTGAATCTTTGCATAAACGATGATTTTGATGTTATGAGACGTGTTTTTAAGGCTCGGCCTAGTTCGAATGAGTTGTTAGGGTTGTTTGGTGGTTTTGGTTGAGGTCCCGGGGGCCTCAAGGTTGTTTCGGATGCTTAACGGGTGAGAATTTGGAATTGTTGCTACTGAACCACGCACCTTCTGGTTTCTTCGCACTTGCGAAGGTTTTTCCGTAGGTGTGGCCTCGCAGGCGCGGTGGCCTTGATCGCAGGTCCGATAGGGGAGTCTTGGTCCAGTGGTCGCAGGTGCGACCTGGGTTCCGCAGGCGCGGTACCGCAGGCGCGACCAAACGACCGCAGGTGTGGCCCCTGTGCATTTAAGTGACTTCCGCACTTGCGATTCTTTTTCCGCAGGTGCGGTGATCATGTCCACAAGTGCGGATTTCCTGGGTATTTTATTCTAAAAATTCCGAGAGTTGGGTTCATAAACCCAAAGATCGTGTGAGGGCTCTAGGATTGGCAATTTTTTGTGGATTTCAAAGAGGAGGATCACAGGTAACATTTCCTAATCCTAATTCATTATTAGACCATTAATTCCCGTTGTTTTCTTTAGTTTAATTATCAAAAATGGGGGAAAAACCATAGGAAATTGATGAGATTTCCCAATCCGAAATTCTAGAAAATTGCGAGGTTTTTACCCGATTCCGAGTCATGGGCCCGAGGGGCGTTTTGGTTATTTTACATAATTTCGCGCCTTAGCTTGAATTAAACAGTATAATCTGTTGCACTAGATGTTATTTACGATATGTAATTGAATTGTATAGATTTGGGCCATTTGGAGTCGGATATTCGTGGCAAACGTGTGGTTTCAAGTTGACATTGAGCCGGTTCGAGGTAAGTGGCTTGTCTAACCTTGTGAGGGGGACCATTCCCTTAGGATGTGATATTTGGTAATTGAATGCCTTGTACGTGAGGTGACGAGTGCGTCCTTGTGCTAATTTTTGAAAATCCGATTTTACTTTAAATATTTAGACTGAGTTTCTGTCTTACCTGCTTTATCCTACTTGCTACTATAATCTATGTTAGCTTAGAAAAATCATGCCTAGTTTCCCTAAATTTCCTATTCGCTTAAATTACTTTAATTGTACTACGTTAAGCCTGTTAGGCTTAAATTTGATTGTTGCCTTGTATTTTTGCACTCTAATTCTGAATGTCTTCTTGTTGTGGCTGCGTATTTATTTTGGGACTATGGGACGGTATCCCGGGAGATCCCCCTGCATATTTACGTTGGGACTACGGGACGGTATCCCGGGAGATCCCCCTGCACATTTACTTTGGCACTACGGGACGATATCCCGCGAGATCCCCCTGCATATTTACTTTGGGACTATGGGACGGTATCCCCGGAGATCCCCCTGCAAATTTACTTTGGGACTATGGGACGGGAGATCCCCCTGCACATCGATAGTTGGACTATGAGAAGGTATCCCGGGAGGTCCTTCGGATATATACATGATGGACTACGGGACGGTATCCCGGGAGATCCTTCGGATATACATATGATGGACTGCGGGACGGTATCCCGAGAGATCCACTAGACAGTTGAGAAAAGGACTACAGGACGGTATTCTGGAAGATCCTCATTGTTACCTTTGTTATCGAGCTGTTCGTATTCCGCGTTTACTCTGTTCTTGTGTTTGTCATTTCCTTGGTTGACCTGTCTTATTTAACGGCTGTATTCATTATTTCTTTCTGTCTTTCATACTGTAAATTCCTATTATATTGTTTAACCTCAGTAGGGCCCTGACCTTCCTCGTCACTACCCTACCGAGGTTAGGCTTGGCACTTACTAAGTACCGCTGTGGTGTACTCATGCACTTTCCTGCGCATATTTTTCATGTGCATATCCAGATACCTCCACTCAAGAGTTCTATCCCCGAGGTTGAGAGATACAACAGAGACTTCGAGGTACATCTGCCGTGTCCGCAGACCAGGAGTCTCTATCTTATTCCAGCTTTTTGTGAAAAGTTTATCCTTCCTTACAATTGTACAGATATTCTGGAGTTAGAGCAATGTATTAGATTCTGTTAGCATGTGGTTCCCGTGAGTTTTCGAGTTTTCGGGGTGATGTTGTAGTCTTCCGCATTATTTTGGGTTGTATATGCCAAGTGGCATTTGTACACAGTCTTTCTCTTAGAGTGTTCAACTTTCTTTTATTTACTTATTTCCGCAATTATGTTGTTATTCCCGATTGTTAGGCTTACCTAGTCATAGGGACTAGGTGCCGTCACGACATGTTCACGGAGGGCGAACTAGGGTCGTGACAAGTTGGTATCAGAGCGCACTAGATTCAAAACCTCTATTTTCTATTCTCTCACAGATGGTGAGGACACGTGCTACTCGGGATGATCAGGCACCCGTTCCCCCTACAGCAGCCGTCAGATGCCGGAGCCGGGCATGCGTACATGGTGCAGCGAGAGCACCTGCGCGAGCTGCCGCCAAGGTAAAACCAGCAGATCCAGCCGAGGTCCAGACACCTGCCACGCCTACTACCACTACTACTCCAGCTCTTCAGGAGACATTAGCTCAATTTATGTCCATGTACACCACTCTGGCTCAGGCAGGGTTACTTCCCCTTGCTGCAACAACATCTCAAGCCGGGGAGTAGCACAGACTCCTGCCGCCTGCACTCCTAAGGAGCGAGTGCATGTGGAGCAGGTCCCAGAGATCATTCATGTACCGGCTGTAGTGCCAGCTCAGCCCGAGGATGGGTCAGCTCTTTCAGAGGACAAGCAGCGGATACTTGAGATGTTTAAGAAGTATGACCCTCCGGTATTTCGTGAACTAGCATCAGATGATGCCTTGGGATTTCTAGAGGAGTGTCACCGTATTCTTCGCACTATGGGCATAGCCGGATCTAGTGGGGTTTCCTTTACTACCTTCCAGCTTTGTGGAGCCGCCTATGATTGGTGGCGCACCTATGAGTTAGACAGTCTAGACGAGGCTGCTTCACTGACCTGGACCTAGTTCTCATATATATTCCTGAGAGAGTTTGTGCCTTAGAGCGTTTGGGACGCATGGCGCGCAGAGTTTGAGCATTTGCGCCATGGTGCTATGACAGTTTCAGAGTATGCTATCTGTTACACCAGATTGGCTAGGCATGCCCTGGCTTTGGTTGCTACTGTCTGCGAGAAGGTTTGCCGAATCATCGAGGGTCTTATCCCACCCATTAGATCTAGCATGGCTCGAGAGTTGGAGATGGACATTCCTTATCAGCAGGTAGTGATCATTGCTAGGAGGATCGAGGGTATGCTCGCTAGGGAGCGAGAGGAGAGGGAGGCCAAAAGGTCTCGAGAATCGGGCCGCTATTCTGGTGGCCGTACCCCAGCAGCACGTCATTATGGTAGGGGTTATATGGTCCGCGCAATTCATACAGCTCTTCCAGCAGCCAACGGTACCGCTGCTCCACCTAGGCCTCAAGAGCATTATTATGCACCTCTAGTTTCTAGCACGCCTCCTGCACGGGGTGCTTTTAGAGGTCAGTCTAGCAGACCTGGCCATAGCCTGTCACAGCCACCACGTACTCCCAGAGCTTGTTTCGAGTGTGTCGATACGCGCCATATGGTTAGGGACTGCCCCAGACTTGGTAGGGGTGCATCTTCACAGACTTTTTAGCCACAGCGTGCTCAGCAGAGTTCTCAAGCCATGATCACAGCTCCAACTGCTACCCCACCTTCCCAGCTAGATAGGGGCGGAGGTCGGGGAGGTAGTGGTCGCCCTCGAGAGGGAGGCCAGGCCAGATATTATGCTATTCCTGCTCGTGCCGAGGCTGTTGCCTCTGATTCTGTCATCAAAGGTATTATACTGGTTTGTCACAGAGATGCATCGGTTCTATTCGATCCAGGCTCCACGTATTCTTATGTGTCTTTTTATTTTGCTCCGCATTTGGGTATAGCCCGAGATTCTTTGGGTTCTCATGTTTATTTTTCTTCTCATGTGGGAGATTCTCTTGTTGTGGACCGCGTTTATCGGTCGTGTTTGGTTACTATTCGTGGTTTTGAGACCAGTGTAGATTTATTGTTACTCAATATGGTAGATTTCGATATTATCTTGGTCATGGACTGGTTGTCCCCCCTTTATTCTATTCTTGATTGTCACGCCAAGACCGTGACGCTGGCTATGCCAGCATTCCGCGTGTTGAGTGGAGTGGTACTTTATATCACACTCCCAGTAGAGTTATCTCTTTTCTTAGAGCTCAGCGTATGGTTGAGAAGGGGTGTGCCGTGTATTTGGCTTATGCGAGAGATGTCAGTGTTGATACCCCTTCTGTTGATTCAGTCCCAGTGGTACGGGATTATCCCGATGTGTTTCCAGTTGATCTTCCGGGCATGCCGCCCGATAGAGACATTGATTTTGGCATTGATTTATTGTCGGGCACTAAGCCCATTTCCATTCCTCCTTATCGTATAGCTCCTCCTGAGTTGAAGGAGTTGAAGGATCAGTTACAAGATTTGCTTGATAAGGGTTTTATTCGACCCGATGTTTCACCTTGGGGTGCTCCTGTCTTGTTTGTGAAGAAGAAAGATGGTTCTACGTGCATCTGTATTGATTATCGCCAGTTAAACAGGGTTACAGTGAAGAACCGTTATCCCTTGCCTCGTATTAATGATCTATTTGAATAGCTTCAGGGAGCACATGTATTTTCTATGGTTGATTTGCGCTCAAGTTACCATCAGTTGAAGATTCGGGAGCCGGATATACTGAAGACTGCTTTCAGGACTCGGTATGGCCATTAAGAGTTTCTAGTTATGTCGTTCGGGTTGACTAATGCCCCCGCAGCATTTATGCATTTGATACACAGTGTGTTCAGGCCATATCTCAATTCGTTCGTCATTGTTTTAATAGATGATATCCTTGTTTACTCCCAGAGTCGGGAAGATCATGAGCAGCACCTGAGGACAGTGCTTCAGAGCTTGAGAGAGAAGAAGTTGTATGCAAAGTTCTGAAAATATGAGTTTTGGTTGAGTTCTGTGGCATTCTTAGGCCACCTGATAACGATTGAGGGCATTCAAGTGGATCCGAAGAAGCTAGAGGCCAGGCAGAGTTGGCCCAGGCCGTCCTCAGTTACAGAGATTCGCAGTTTCCTTGACTTGGCAGGTTACTACCGTCGTTTTGTGGAGGGATTTTCATCGATTGCAGCCCCTATGACTAGATTGACCCAGAAGGGTGTTCCTTTTCAGTGGGCAGAGGAGTGTGAGGCGAGCTTTCAGAAGCCCAAGATAGCTTTGACTATAGCCCCAATCTTGATCTTGCCTACTGGTTCGGGGTCTTATACAGTTTGTTGTGATGCCTCGCGAGTTGGCCTTGGAGCATTGTTGATGCAGGACGGTAGGGTGATTTCCTACGCATCCAGACAGTTGAAGATACATGAGAAAAATTACTCTGTCCATGACCTTGAGTTAGCTGCCATTGTTCACGCCTTGAAGATCTGGCGTCATTATTTGTACGGCGTGCCTTGTGAGATTTATACTGACCATCGAAGTTTGCAGCACATATTCAGGCAGAAGGATCCAAATTTGCGCCAGCGTAGATGGTTAGAGTTGCTAAAGGACTATGAAATCACTATATTATACCACCCGGGGAAGTCAATGTGGTGTCCGGCGCCTTGAGTCGCCGGGAGGAGAGTTTGGGGAGTTTGGCATACCTTCATGCAACTGAGAGGCCTCTAGCCTTAGATGTTCAGTCCTTAGCTAGTCAGTTCGTGATATTAGATCTTTTTGAGCCTTGCCGGGTATTGGCTTGTGTGGTATTTCGATCTTCCTTATTCGATCGTATCAGGGAGTGACAGTATGATGATCCTCATTTACCCGTCCTCAGGGACACGGTCCAGCACGGCGATGCCAGAGATGTGACCATTGGAGATGACGGGGTATTGAAGATGCAGGGCCGGATTTGTGTGCCCAATGTTGATGGGCTTCGGGAGTTGATTTTAGCAGAGGCCCATAGTTCGAGGTATTCCATCCATACGGGTACTGCGAAGATGTATTATAATTTGCGGCAACACTATTGTTGGCGAAGAATGAAAAAGGATATAGCAGAGTTTGTAGCCAAGTGCCTCAACTGTCAGCAGGTCAAAAGTGAGCATCAGAGACCGGGAGGGTTACTTCAGCAGATTGAGCATCCAGAGTGGAAGTGGGATCGGATCACCATGGACTTTGTGGTTGGACTGCCTCGGACTTTGAAGAAGCATGATGTTATTTGGGTGATTGTTGATCGGCTGACAAAATCAGCCCATTTCATTCTGGTACTGACTACTTATTCATCGGAGCGATTGGCGGTGATTTATATTTGGGAGATCATTCGTCTGCATGGTATTCCAGTTTCTATTATTTCAGACAGAGGTACTCAGTTTACTTCACGGTTCTGGAGAGCCGTTCAGCAGGAGTTAGGTAGCAGGGTGGAGTTGAGCACAACATTTCACCCCCATACGGACGGACAGTCTGAGCGCACTATTCAGATTCTTGAGGATATGCTCCGTGCATGTGTGATTGAGTTTGGAGGGTCTTGGGAACAGCTCTTGCCATTGGCGGAGTTTGCTTACAATAACAGTTATCAATCCAACATTCAGATGGTGTTGTATGAGGCTTTATTTGGTTCAGGATGCATTGGAGAAGGTCAAGGTGATTCACGATAGACTCCGTACAACCCAGTCCAGACAGAAGAGTTACGGGGACCGAAAGGTTCTTGATGTTTCATATATGGTCGGAGAGCGGGTTCTGCTTCGGGTTTCGCCTATGAAGGGCGTTATGAGATTTGGGAAGAAAGGAAAGTTGAGTCCGAGGTTTATTGGCCCTTTCGAGATATTGAGGCGTGTTGGGGAGGTTGCTTATGAGCTTGCCTTACCTCCTAGCTTGGCAGGAGTTCATCCGGTATTTCATGTTTCGATGCTCCGAAGATATCATTGTGACCCGTCCCATGTCATGGATTTCAGCTCAGTCCATTTGGACAAGGATCTATCATATATTGAGGAGCCTGTAGCTATATTGGACAGGCAGGTTAGAAAGCTCAGGTCGAAGAACATTGCTTCAGCAAAGGTTCAGTGGCGGGTCAGTCGGCCGAGGAGGCGACCCGGGAGACCGAGCAGGATATGCGCAGCAGTTACCCTCATCTTTTCACTACTTCAGGTATGTCTTTGTGATCGTTTGAGGACGAATGAATTTTTAAGTGTAGGAGGATATGACGACCCGGTCGGTCATTTTAAGAATTAACACCACGATCCCCTGTTAACTATTTTTCCCAAGTTTATTTCTTCTAATTGAATTGTCGGGACGTTCGATTTTGAGTTTCGGAGAGTTTTGGGACATTTAGTCCCTAAATGAGAGCTTAACTGTTGGAAAGTTTTCCATAGTCAGAGCAGTGTGAAGAGAGCCTCCGAATGGAAATCTGATGGTTCCGTTAGCTCCGTTAGGTAATTTCGGGGTCGGGAGCGTGTTCGGAATGTATTTTGGAAGTCCGTAGCTCATTTAGGATTGAAATGCCGAAGTTTGAATTTTTGGAGTTTCTGGTCCGATAGTGATTTTTGATCCGAGGGTCGGAATGGAATTCCGGTAGTTCCATTATGTCATTTGGGATATGTATGCTAAACTTGAGGTCATTCGGATAAGTTTAGACATGTTTCGGCGTCGGATGTGAATTCTAGAATTTCCTAAGTTCCTAGGCTTGAATCTTTGCATAAACGATGATTTTGATGTTATGAGACGTGTTTTTAAGGCTCGACCTAGTCCGAATGAGGTGTTAGGGTTGGTTGGTGGTTTTGGTTGAGGTCCCGGGGGCCTCGGGGTTGTTTCGGATGCTTAACGAGTGAGAATTTGGAATTGTTGCTACTGAACCACGCACCTTCTGGTTTCTTCGCACCTGCGAAGGTTTTTCCATAGGCGCGGTGGCCTTGATCGCAGGTGTGATAGGGGAGTCTTGGCCCAGTGGTCACATGTGCGACCTGGGTTCCGCAGGTGCGGTACCGCAGACACGACCAAACGACCGCAGGTGCGGCCCCTGTGCATTTAAGTAACTTCCGCACCTGCGATGCTTTTTCCGTAGGTGCGGTACCGCAGGTGCGGTGATCGAGTCCGCATGTGCAGATTGCCTTGGTATTTTATTCCAAAAATCCGAGAGTTGGGTTCATAAATCCAAAAATTGTGTGAGGGCTCTAGGATTGGCGATTTTCTGTGGATTTCAAAGTGGAGGATCATAGGTAACATTTCCTAATCCTAATTCATTGTTAGACCATTAATTCCCGTTGTTTTCTTTAGTTTAATTATCAACAATGGGGGAAAAACCATAGGAAAGGGATGAGATTTTCCAATCCGAAATTCTGGAAAATTGTGAGGTTTTTGGCATCGAATTTCGATTGTTTCTAGTTAAATGAGTTCGTGAGTGAATGGGTGTCGGAAAATATGACTTTTAGCCGATTCCGAGTCGTGGGCCCGAGGGGCGTTTTTGTCATATTACATAATTTCTTGCCTTAGATTGAATTAAACAGTATAATCTGTTGCATGAGATGTTATTTCTGATACTCGTGGCAAACATGTGGTTTCAAGTTGACATTGAGCCGGTTCGAGGTAAGTGGCTTGTCTAACCTTGTGGGGGGGATCTTTCCCCTTAGGATGTGATATTTTGTAATTGAATGCTTTGTACGTGAGGTGATGAGCGCGTACTTGTGCTAATTGTTGAAAATTCGATTTTACTTTAAATATTTAGACTGAGTTTCTTTCTTACCTTCTTTATTCTACTTGCAACTATAATCTATGTTAGCTTAGAAAAATCATGCCTAGTTTCCCTAAACTTCCTATTCGCTTAAATTTCTTTAATTGTACTACGTGAAGCATGTTAGGCTAGAATTTGATTGTTGCCTTGTATTTTTGCACTCTAATTCTGAATGTCTTCTTGTTGTGGCTGCGTATTTACTTTGGGACTACGGGACGGTATCCCGAGAGATCCCCCTGTATATTTACTTTGGGACTACGGGACGGTATCCCGGGAGATCCCCTGCATATTTACTTTGGGACTACGGGATGGTATCCTAAGAGATCCACCTGCACATTGATAGTTGGACTACGGGACGGTATCCCAGGAGGTCCTTCGGATATACACATGATGGACTACGGGACGGTATCCTGGGAGATCCTTCGGATATACATATGATGGACTACGGGACGGTATCCCGGGAGATCCTTCGGATATACATATGATGGACTATGGGACGATATCCCGGGAGATCCACTAGACAGTTGAGAAAAGGACTACAGGACGGTATCCTGGAAGATCCTCATTGTTACCTTTATTATCGAGTTGTTCATATTCCGCATTTACTCTGTTCTTGTGTTTGTCAGTTCCTTGGTTGACCTGTCTTATTTCACGGTTGTATTCTTTATTTTTGTCTGTCTTTCATACTGTAAATTCCGATCATATTGTTTAACCTCAGTAGGGCCCTGACCTTCCTCGTCACTACCCGACCGAGGTTAGGCTTGGCACTTACTGAGTACCGTTGTGGTGTACTCATGCCCTTTCCTGCGCATGTTTTTCATGTGCAGATCCAGGTACCTCCACTCAGGCGTTCTTCCCCGAGGTTGAGAGATACAGCAGAGACTTTGAGGTACATTTGCCGCGTCCGCAGACCAGGAGTCTCTATCTTATTCCAGTTTTTTGTGAAAAGTTTATCCTTCCTTACAGTTGTATAGATATTCTGGAGTTAGAGCAATGTATTAGATTCTGTTAGCCTGTGGTTCCCGTGAGTTTCCGGTTTTTTGGGGTGATGTTGTAGACTTCTGCATTATTTTGGGTTGTAAATGCCAAGTGGCATTTGTACATAATCTTTCTCTTAGAGTGTTCAGCTTTCTTTTATTTACTTATTTCCGCAATTATGTTGTTATTCCGCATTGTTAGGCTTACCTAGTCATAGGGACTAGGTGTCGTCACAACATGATCATGGAGGGCGAACTGGGGTCGTGACAGCGACAGATAACAACACATAAAGACTTCATATAATGCAGCTAGCGGCTTACATTAACCTCCACACTTAAACAACAAATGCATGCAGACATGTATACAAATTAGGGGATTTTCAGAATTCAAAACCTTAAGCCTATAGACATGATTTCTATGTGACTTTAAATCAAAGTAAGCGGGTAGCTTCATATGCAGGATATTGCTTGTAGACAAAATTATTCAAGTATTACAAGTTAATTATTGAAATCACAAGTTTTAAGTTATTAACCCTATATGTGTTATTCCTAAGTGGTCTACGCAGTTGAATATAACAAAATCCGCTAGGAGATGTCCTAGAATTATTCATGCTTTCTAACAGTAGCACACATAAAACAGTGTTTGAATGGTTTAGCATTAACCAACAATAGCGAGCAATTATTCCCTATAGGAAGGATCTCTAATGCGTAGTACTTATGGCTTATTTTATTGCCATATCTTAATCCTATAGGCATACTTTCTAGGTGAAGCCTAGTAGAATAATTGAAATCCTATAGGCATGATTTCTAGTACGCAATGAGAATTGAAATAACGAAAGAAAACATGCAAATCAATTCAAAATCGATTTAAGAGAGAAATCCAGAAAACCCTATTTTTTTATGGAAAGTGTAAATCAACAGATATCCAAGCGAAATCGGACTTACACAATATAGTATTGAACGTATGTGAACGAGATATGGCCCAGATTCAAAAGATTGGAATTGAACGGGCAGAATCGAGTGATACCATGCAGAGACACTGTTACGACCCCAAAACTACCCTGGTTGTGATGGTGCCTATCGTGATACTAGGCCAACCAAATCAATATTCAAAACATAAACAACCTTTCATTTTTACCATTTCTAAACCGATAATTTATAAAAGCTTCATTTAAGCATTTTTAGACAAACTAAGATATGTCGAATAATAGATACAACCCAAAATTCCGGAGTCATTGGTCACGAGCATCTAAAGAAAATATACAAGTCTGACATAGTATCTCTAATACAAGATAAGTCTAGGAGATTCAACTACTATAGAAGTAAGAAGGAGAAAGCAGGGATGCGGACGCGTGCAGCTACCTCGCAAAATCTCTGAGAGTCCCTGGGACAGTGTTGGCCCATGTCACCGAATGGGTTTTGAAGATTGACAAATGTTGACAAGTTGAACCAGGTCCATCAAAGCATACACACCTGAACGGAGCAGTTGGCACAAGAATTGTACAAGCATAGGAGATATCAGTGTTTGCTGAGTATCAAAGAACTAAGATGATGTCTCCTAGTACAAAAAGATTGCAAACTAATGAAGAGAATAGAAGTTGAATTTAGCAAGGATAGAAACGAAGGAAGGAAGTTGAGTTTGATAAGAACTTGTTCTCCCAGGTAGAATCGGACCAGAACTCAACAATTGACTTTATAAATACTCAAAGTATTACTGCTGAAATTCACGACACACAAAGACGCACAAAGAGTAAATTGAATCAAGTTCTATAAGCAAAATTCCCAGGATATTTGCAAGCAGAAGTATTGTGCAAAGGCTACAGTTCAGCTAGAAAAAACAGTTCCATCTACTTATCATTGAGTCTAGTTGGTTGTAGCAGGAGTTTTAACATTGTATCTTTTCAGCTTTCTTAGAAGCAAATTGTAATAGGTACACACTATTCAAGTTAGAGTTAGCTTGAAGTCTGTAAAAATTAGCTAGAGGCTAGTTGATAGAAAGAGGATTAGAGTTAGTCCTAGGATTACAAAAGAGTTTATTTTGTAAGTCCGTTTGGCTCAGAGTTTTTTACTGAAGTGTTTGAGCAAATCCTACTGAGGAGTAGGTCGTGGTTTTTTCACCTTTTGAGCCAGGTGTTTTCCACGTAAAAATATATGTGTCTTTACTTTACTGCTTTATTATTCCGCAAACAGTAGTAAGTAGTACACCAAGAAGAACCAGGTTCTTCTTATTAGACAGCGCTCGAAAATTGGGTACTGCACAATTAACTTATAAAATTGTGTAGTATTGACGTCTAAAACATCAAACATGTAAACAGATCACTCCGCTCGAGCACCTGGATCTTCACACAGGGTGCAAGGAGTAATGTGAGTACACCAACTCAGTAGTAATGAGAGTAAATAAAGTCTGAGAAATACGAAACACATAAAACAAGTCATCAATCCACAGCAATTACAGTTCTTCTTTCAAAATTGTAGATACGACAATTCATAACGCTTAAAAAGCCAATTTCAGTAAAAATCCTTTGAAATTATACCTTTCAAAAATTTCCATAGAAATTCAAGAAAATTTAATGTCAAAATGAAAAAAAATCATAAATAGCCTCTCGGGCATAACATCACTTGGAATCAGTCACTCAGCATGCCTCACAATCACTCGAAATCAGCCCCTCGGGCAACCTCACAGTCACTCGTGCTTCCCAATCACTCGTCACTCGGCACTCGACAATCGCACTCAGTAGGTACCTGCGCTCACTAGGGGTGTATAGACTCCGGAGGGGCTCCTACAGCCCAAGCGCTATAACAAGCCATCTCATGGAATAATCACTTAGGCTCTCGTCCTCTCATGTATCATAAACAGTGTAACATGTTGCGGAGCGCAATCCGATCCCATAATATCCTCACAACATAGGACCTGGGCCTCACTCAGTCAGAATCCTCTCAAAAGCCTCTCGGGCTATCAGTACAAACAGAAAATTCATCCCAAAACATTTTTCATATGCATCGAAGTGGAGTAATGAAACTTAATTAAACAATAATCAGGTAAAAATCATGAATGAGTGTAACTTTCAAATCAAAACAGTAAGGAAATAGTGGTAAAAAGCCCCCAAGGGGTCCAAACACTTGGCACGAGGCCCAAATATGGCATTCAGCCCAAAACATAGTAATATTCCTTAAAACATAAAATATCATATGATTTGAAATCAAATACGCAGCTTATTAGTTTCTACGGGACGAACCAAGTCATAATCCCCGAACGGTGTACGTTACACACTCATCTACTAGCATGTGCGCCACTCCGAAATAGTGATACAATGCAAATTCCAGGGTTTCATACCCTCAGGACAAGATTTACAATCAGTACTTACCTCAAACCGGATGAAAATCTACTCCGCAATGTCCTTGCCGCTCGAGTCAGCCTCAAATCGCCTCGAATCTATCTAAAATCAGAATCATAACATCAATACATGCTAAAGGAACAAAGCCCATGCGAAAATTATCAAATCAAATCAAAAATCTCGAAATTGGCCAAACCCGAGCCCCGGGCCCATGTCTCGAATTCCGATAAAAATCACAAAAGTAGAATTACACTCTCATGAGTCCATACATACCAAATACATCAAAATTCAATAACAAACGGTCCCTCAAATCAATATCTCCAATTTAAAACCCTAATCCCCCAATTTTAACCCTTAATTCCCATAAATTTCATGTCTAATAAGTTAGGAATCATCATAGAATCGAGTATTGAGTTCAAAAACATTACCTCCAGGTGTTAGCCCTCGAATCCCTCTTCAAATCCTCTCAAAAAGCTCCAAGCCTGAACAGAAATAGTGGAAAAATGACCAAATTTCGTGAAGGCAACCTTATATAGGTTCTGCCCAGAACTCTCACACCTGCGGCCCCAAATGATGCACCTGCGGCACGACACCTGCGGAAAATCCATAGCTGGTGTGGTTTTCACTAACCCAGGGAAGCCCGCTTCTGCGGTCTCGCAGGTGCGGTCCAATGTGCGCACCTGCGGAAATTGCCTCAGCCCCTCATTCTCCGAATTTGCGGCATGCCTCACGCATCTGCGGCCTCGCACATGCGGTCCCCAATCTGCAGGTGTGGGAATGACAGAAACAGCAGCTACAGCTGCTCAAACCAAGATCCAATCTTTCTGACAGCCATTTGAAATCATCTCGAGCCCTTCGGGGACCTAACCAAAAGTACCAACACCTCATATAACATCAGCGAAACTAAGTCGAACCCTCGGAACACCCGAAACAACATAAAAACACCAAATTAATCCATAATTCAAGCCTAAGGATTTCTAAACTTCCGAAATTCGCCAACGATGCCGAATCTACTCAAACCACGTCTGAATAACCTGAAATTTTGCACACACATCCCAAATGACAATATGAACCTATCCCAACTTCCAAAATTTCATTCCGACCTCGATAGCTAATTTTCCACTGCCGACCAAACATCGCCAAAAATCCATTTTCGCCAATTCAAGCCTAATTATACTCCGGACCTCCGAACACACTCCTAAGCCCCAAATCACCTAACGAAGCTACCTGAACCATAAAAATCAAGTTCTGAGATCATTTACCTATAAGTCAACTTTTGGTCGACTCTTCCAACTAAAACACCATCTTAAGAGACTAAGTGTCTCATTTCTCTCCATAATCACTCTGAACCCGAATCAATCAACCCAACACAACATAAAAGAGATGAACCATACAAGAATGAAGCAGAAATGGGGGAAACATGACTAAACTCTTGGAACGACCGGACGGGTCGTTACATCCTCCCCCTCTTAAACAAACGTTCATCCTCGAATGGATCTAGAAACATACCTGCAGCCTCAGATAGGTAGGGATATATGCTCCGCATCTCCCGCTCAGTCTCCCAGGTGTCCTCCTCCACCGGCTGCCCTCTCCATTGCACCTTCACTGAAGCTATATCCTTAGACCTCAACCTTCTGACTTGACGAGCCAAAATGGCTACTAGCTCCACCTCATAAGACATATCACCCTCTAGATGAACCGTGCTAAAGTCCAAAATATGAGATGGGTCACCAACATACTTCCGAAGCATGGAAACGTGAAACACTAGATGAACACTCCATAGGCTGGGTGGCAAAGCAAGTCTATAAGCTACCTCCCTTACTCTCTGAAGCACCTCAAAAGACCCAATAAACCGGGGACTCAACTTGCCCCTCTTCCCAAACCGCATAACACCCTTCATGGGTGACACCTTTAGAAGAACCTTTTCCCCGACCATGAAAGATACATCCTGGACTTTCCGGTCTGTATAGCTCTTCTGCCTAGACTGCATCGTACGAAGCCGCTCCTGAATCAACTTCACCTTATCCAACGCATCCTGTACCAAATCCGTACCCAAGAGCCCGGCCTCACCCGTCTCAAACCAACCAGCCGGAGATCTATACCTCCTCCCATAAAAGCCTCATATGGAGCCATCTGAATACTCGACTAATAACTATTATTATATGCAAACTCCGCGAGTGGCAGAAATTGGTCCCATGAACCACAAAAATCAATAACACAAGAGCGCAACATGTCCTCTAGTATCTAAATAGTGCACTCGGACTGTCTGTCCGTCTGAGGATGAAAAGTGGTGCTCAACTCAACCTGAGTATCCAACTCTCTCCGCACAACCCTCCAAAATTGTAATGTGAACTGAGTACCTCTATCAAAAATGATGGAAACAAGAACACCGTGCAACTGAACAATCTACTGGATATAAATCTCAGCTAACCACTCCGAAGAATAAGTAGTACCAACAGGAATGAAGTGAGCGGACTTGGTCAGTCGATCCACAATAACCCATATAGCTTCGAAACTCCTCGAAGTCCGTGGGATCCCAACTACAAAGTCCATGGTGATCTGCTCCCACTTCCACTCAGGAATAACCAACCTCTGATGCAATCCACCGGTTCTCTGGTGCACATACTTGACCTGCTGGTAGTTGAGATACCAAGCTACAAGTCCAACAATATCCTTTTTTATCTGCCTCCACCAATAATGCTGCCTCAGATCCTGATACATCTTCACGGCACTCGGATGGATGGAATGCCGTGAGCTGTGGGCTTCCTCAAGAATCAACTCCCGAAGACCATCTAGATTAGGCACGCATATCCGTCCCTGCATCCTTATCACACCATCATCATCAATAACTACATCCCTGGCATCACCGCGTCGGACCCTATCCTAAAGGACGAGTAAGTGTGGGTCATCATATTGGCGCTCTCTGATATGGTCATAAAGAGAAGACCTAGAGGGTACACACACCAATACCCAGCGGGGCTCCGATAAATCCAACCTCACAAACTGGCCCACTAAGGCCTGAGCATCAAGTGCTAATGGTCTCTCTGCTGCTGGAAGATATGCTAGACTCCCCAAACTCTCTGCTCAGCGACTCAAGGAATCGGCCACTACATTGGCCTTCCCCAGATGGTATAGAATAGTGATATCATAGTCCCTGAGAAGCTCCAACCATCTTCGCTGACGCCAATTCAAATCCTTATACTTGAACAGATGTTGCAGACTAAGGTGATCAGTAAAAACCTCATAATGAACCCCATAAAGATAATGATGACAAATCTTCAAGGCGTGAAGAATGATTGTTAACTCGAGATTATGCACCGAATAATTCTTCTCATGAGTATTCAACTGGCGTGAGGCATAGGCAATCACCCTACCATCATGCATCAATACACAACCAATGTCTTTCCTCGAGGCATCACAATATACGATAAAAGAACCTGAAGTTGATGGCTATACTAAAATTGGAGATGTGGTCAAAGCAGCCTTGAAATTCTGAAAGCTCTCCTCACACTCGTCATACCACCTGAACGGAGTACCCTTCTGGGTCAATTTGGTCAAGGGTAAAGCAATAGAAGAAAACCCCTCCATAAAGCGACGGTAATACCCTGCCAAACCAAGGAAGCTCCTAATCTCTGTAGTTGAGGACGGTCTAGGCCAACTCTACACCGCCTCTATCTTCTTTGGATCTACCTGAATACCCTCACTGGACACCACGTGCCCCAAGAAAGCTACTGAACCAAGCCAAAACTCACACTTAGAGAACTTTGCATAAAGCTTCTCCTCCTTCAATTTCTGCAATACGACCCTGAAATGCTGAGCATGCTCCTCCTGACTATGAGAATATACCAGGATGTCATCAATGAACACAATAACGAAGAAATCCAAGTATGGCTGAAATACGCTATTCATCATATGCATGAACTTTGCTGGGGCGTTGGTCAGCCCAAACAACATCACTAAGAACTCATAATGGATATAACGGGTCCTGAAAGCAGTCGTGGGAATATCTGAATCCCGAATCTTCAGCTGATGGTACTTGGATCTTAAATCAATCTTAGAGAATACCCTAGCTCCCTGAAGCTTGTCAAACAAATCATCAATCTGAGGCAAAGGATAATTATTCTTGACTGTAACCTTGTTCAATTGCCTGCAGTCAATACACATTCTCATGGAACCATCCTTCTTCTTCACAAACAACACCGGTGCACTCCAAGGTGACACACTAGGCCAAATGAACCCCTTATCTAGGATTTCCTGAAGCTGCTCTTTCAATTCCTTCACCTCCGCCGATTCCATACGATACGGTGGAATAGAAATAGGATGATTGCCCGACACCAGATCAATACCAAAATCAATATACCTGTCGAGCGGCATGCTCCGCAGATCTGCAGGAAACACGTCCGGATAATCACGGACTAGAGGAATAGAATAAATAGTGGGAGTCTCAGCACTGACATCCCTCACAAAATCCAAATAAGAAAAACTCCCTTTCTTTACCATACGATGAGCCTTCAGGTAAGAAATCACCCTACTAGGCGCATAATCAATAGAACCTCTTTACTCGACTCTCGAAAATCCCGGCATCGCTAAGGTCACGGTCTTAGTGTGACAATCTAGAACAACATGACACGGAGATAGCCAATTCATGCCCAATATCACATCAAAGTCAACCATTCTAAGCAATAGAAGATCCACTCAGGTCTCCAGACCCCCAATACATATCACACATGACCGATACACGCGGTCCACAACAATAGTGTCGCCCACCAGAGTCGACACATGAACAGATGTAACTAAGGACTCACGGGGCATATCCAGGAAATGGGCAAAATATGATGAAACATAGGAATACGTGGAACCAGGATCAAATAAGACCGAAGTATCTCGGTGACAAACTAAAACAATACTTGTAATCATTGCATCTGAGGCCATAACATCTGGTTTGGCTAGAATTGCATAAAAACGGGCCTGACCTCCACCTGATCGACCTCCCCCTCTAGGGCGGCCTCGGGTTGCCTGACCCCCACCCCTAGCTGGATGGGCGGGTGGTGACATAACATGGGCTGAAGTCGAGGGCTGGCCCCTTTGATGAGGTGGGCCACCATGACGACGAGGACACTGCCTCCACACGTGCCCAAACTCTTCACAATCCAAACAACTCCCCGGTGCTGGAGATGGGGACTAAAGGGAACCCCTAGCACTAGGATAACCTCTAGAAGAATCAGGCATAGATGAACCCTGAACCGATGGTGCTCGAGTAGAATGGGAGAGCAATGAATGATGGATTCCCCTGACGAGAACTGTGAGAACCTCGACCAGCTGATCCACCACGATAACCTGAGCGGCTTGGCTGAGCCTGCCTGAATGGACGGCCTCTACCGTGCTGGTAATGTCCTCTTAAAGGAACACCACCAAACTTACCAGATCCTCGAGGCCTCTTGGCCTCACTCTCATCTCGCTCCTGGCGAAAAACTGACTCAATCTCTCGGGCAATATCAACAACCTGCTCAAAAGTAGCACCTGATACCCTCTCTCTGGTCATAAGAATACGAAGCTAATATATGAGGCCATCCACGAACCTCCTGATCCTTTCTCTCTCTGTAGGGACCAACCAAATGGCATGGCGGTCAATCTCTAAAAATATCATCTCATACTGTGTCACCGTCATATCACCCTGACACAACTTCTCAAACTGTATGCATAGCTCCTCTTTGCGGGACTGTGGGACATAATTCTCTAGGAAGAGAGTGGAAAACTGTTGTCAGGTAAAGGGCGCTGCACCAATAGGCTTACGTCTCTCTTAAGCCTCCCACCAAGTAAAGGTAGCTCCTGCAAATTGGAAGGTAGTGAATGAGACCCCAGTGGTCCCCAATATACCCGATGTGCGTAGAATCCTCTGACACCTGTCTAAGAAACCTTGGGCGTCCTCGCCCTCTATGCCACTAAAATTCAGAGGCTGAAGTCTACCAAATCTCTCTAACCTGCGCTGCTCGTCATCTTGCATGACCGGAACACATAATCCTGAGCAGGTGCAACCGGCTAGGCTGGAGCTGCCCCCGGTGTCTGAAGTCCCTGAATAACCTGCTCAGATGTACGGGCGGCAGGATTCTGAGTGCCTCCCCCAGCCTGAGAAGTAGCAGCTGAAGTAGAAATAGCGACCTCCTGAGCAAGACTGGTGCACGCGGTCAGAATCTGGGCCAAGGTCTCCTGAAGACCCAGAATAACAATAGGCTAAGTTGGTGCCTGGGCTGGTCCCACTGGAACATCTGTGGCTGGGACCTGATCTGGAATAACAGGTGAGTCTATGGGTACCACCCCGGCAGTTGCGCGGGCTGCACCTCTACCCTTAACACGACCTCCACCGCAGCCTCGACCCCTCATGGGTCCCACTGGTGGCTGATCGCCGTGTCCGGTAGCACGTGTCCTCACCATCTATGAGATAATGAAAAAAAAGAAGTTTAGTTAGCAGAATCAACAATTTTGCACGACAACAATTCAAGAATGTGAGATTTTTCCTAAGGGTTCCGAAGCCTCTCAAAGATAAGTACAGACGTCTCTGTACCGATCCACAAGACTCTACTAAACCTGCTCATGACCGGTGAAACCTATGCAACCTAGGCTCTGATACCAACTTGTCACGACCCCAAAACTACCCTGGCCGTGATGGAACCTATCGTGATACTAGGCCAGACAAATCAATATTCAAAACATAAAGAACCTTTCATTTATATCATCTCTAAACCGACAATTCATAAAAGTTTCATTTAAGCAATTTTAGACAGACGAAGATATGCCGAATAATAGATACAACCCAAAATCCCGAAGTCACTGGTGCATCTAAAGAAAATATACAAGTCTAACACAGTATCTCTAAAACAAGATAAGTCTAAGAGATGCAACTACTACAGAAGTAAGAAGGAGAAAGCAGGGTTGCGGACGCGTGCGGCTACCTCGCAAAATCTCTGAGTGTCCCTGGGACAAGTAAATAGTACACTCCGCTCGAGCACTTGGATCTGCACACAGGGTGCAGGGAGTAATGTGAGTACGCCAACTCAGTATTAATGAGAGTAAATAAAGTCTAAGAAATACGAAACACATAAAACAAGTCATCAATCCACAGCAATTACAATTCTTCTTTCAAAATCATAGATACGACAATTCATAACGCTTAAAAAGCCGATTTCAGTAAAAATCCTTTGAACTTATACCTTTCAATAGTTTCCATAGAAATTGAAGAAAATTTTAGTGCCAAAATGACAGAAATCATAAAAAGCCTCTCGGGCAAAAACATATTTCATAAACCGCCCCTCGGGCATAACATCACTCGAAATCAGTCACTCAGCATGCCTCACAATCACTCGGAATCAGCCCCTCGGGCAACCTCATAGTCACTCATGACTTCCAATCACCCATCATGTGGCACTCGCACTCAGTGGGTACCTGTGCTCATTGGGGGTGTACAGACTCCGGAGGGGCTCCTACAGCCCAAGCTCTATAACAAGCCATCTCGTGGCATAATCACTCAGGCTCTCGGCCTCTCATATATCATAAATAATGTAACATGTTGCGGCGCGTAGCCCGATCCAATAATATCCTTAAAAAATAGGCCCTCGGCCTCACTCAGTCAGAAACCTCTATAAATCCTCTCGAACTATCAGTAAAAATAGGGAATTCGTCCATAAACATATTTCATATGAATCAAAGTGGAGTAATGAAACTCAATTAAACACTAATCAGGTAAAAATCATGACTGAATGTAACTTTCAAATCAAAACAGTAGGCAAATAGTGGTAAAAATCCCACAAGGGGTCCAAACACTTGGCATGAGGCCCAAAAACGGCATGAGGCCCAAAACATAGTAATACTCCTTAAAACATAAAATATCATATGATTTGAAATCAAATATGCAACTTATTAGTTGCTACCGGGCGGACCAAGTCACAATCCCCGAATGGTGTACGCCATGCACTCATCATCCAGCATGTGCGCCACTCCGAAATAGTGATACAATGCGAAGTCCGAGGTTTCATACCCTCAGGATAAGCTTTACAACTATTACTTACCTCAAACCGGATGAAAACCTACTCCGCGATGCCCTTGCCTCTCGACTCGGTCTCAAATCGCCTCGAATCTATCAAAAATCAAAATCATAACATCAATACATGCTAAAGGAACAAAGCCCACACGAAAATTATCAAATCAAATAAATATCCCGAAATTGGCCAAACCCGACCCCCAAGCCCACATCTCGGATTCTGATAAGAATCACAAAACTAGAAGTCTTACATTCTGACGAGTTCATACATACCAAATACATCAAAATCCGACAACAAACAGTCCCTCAAATCAAAGTCTCCAATTTCAATCCCTAATCCTCCAATTTTAACACTTAATTCCCATAAATTTCACGTCTAATCAGTTAGGAATAATCACACAATTGAGTATTGAGTTCAAAAACATTACCTCCATGTGTTAGCCCTCGAATCCCTCTTCAAATCCTTTCAAAAAGCTCCAAGCTCGAACACAAATGGTGGAAAAATGACCAAATTTCGTGAAGGCAACCTTATATAGGTTCTTCCCAAAACTCTCGCACCTGCGGCCCCAAACGACGCACCTGCAGCACTGCACCTGCGGAAAATCCATCGCAGGTGCGGATTTCACTAACCCAGGGAAGACCGCTTCTGTGGCCAATATCCGCATCTGCGGTCTCGCGGGTGCGGTCCAATATGTGCACCTGTGGATATTGCCTCAACCCCTCATTATCCGCATCTGTAGCATGCCTCACACATATGTGGCCTCGCACCTGCGGTCCCCAATCCGCAGGTGCGGAAATGACAGAAACAGTAGCTACAACTGTTCAAACCAAGATACAATCTTTCCGACGGCCTTCCGCAATCATCCTGAGACCCTCAGGGCCCTAACCAAAAGTACAAACACCTCATATAACATCACCTGAACTAAGTCAAACCCTCAGAACACCTGAAACAACATAAAAACACAAAATTAATCCATAATTCAAGCCTAAGGATTTCTAAACTTCCGAAATTCGCCAACGATGTCGAAACCACTCAAACCACGTCCGAATAACTTGAAATTTTGCACACATATCCCAAATGACAATACGAACCTATCCCGACTTCCAAAATTCCGTTCTGACCTCGATAGCTAATTTTTCACTGCCGACCGGAAATCGCGAAAAATCCAATTTCGTCAATTCAAGCCTAATTCTACTACGGACCTCTGAACAACATTCTGAACACACTCCTAAGTCCCAAGTCACCTAATGAAGCTACCTGAAGCATAAAAACTGAGTTCTGAGATCATTTACCTATAAGTCAACTTCCGGTCGACTCTTCCAACTAAAACACCAGCTTAAGAGACTAAGTGTCTCATTTCTCTCTCACAATCACTCCGAACCCGAACCAATCAATCCAACATAACAGAAAAGAGCTGAACTATACAAGAATGAAGCAGAAATAGGGGAAACATGACTAAACTCTCGGAACAACCGGCGGGGTAGTTACAAACACTAGTAGCGGAGAAACACTGATATGGTAAGTAAATGAGGGGAGAATCCCATTGTAGCCGGAATTAGGAGAAAATTTGGAGAAGGCGGCGATTAGGGTTTTTGGTGGGGGAGGAGCGTTTGAGCGCGTCTAGGTAGAGACAATGGTCTCTAGGGTTTAGGGATTGGGTTATAAGAGAAGGGATTGAAGGTTCTGAGTCGTTGATCGATTTTTATCAACGATTGAGGTTTAAAGGGGTCTGGGTCAGATTTAGACTGGGTAGGGTCGCTTGGGATTGGGATTGAAGTTTTAGGTCACGGATTTATGTTTGTCTGGTCCGAAAATTACTCAAAATTGGGCCAACTTTTTTTAAATAAAAATTAAAAGGGAAATAATTTAATAAAATAGCTAAATAAATATAAAAGAATGCTACTTACGCAAATTAATACTTTGAATAATGACAGAAGACTATGAAAATGTAAAATATTATTTTGACCTTAAATGAAATGCCAACCGCAATAAGAATGCAAAATAGAAGCTATTATTGCAAATTTTAAAAATACAACTGTAATTATATAAAAATGAAGTGAAAATATTTTAAAAAATGTATTAGGTGTGAAAATAATAATTTTAATGATTAAATCATCACAAATAATTTAAAGGGATAATTACTAAATATTTTGTAATTTAATGCAAGAAAATCAATTTAAGAGCTCTAAATATTTATGGAAAATTATAAAAAGTGCTTGTATAAATTTTGTAAATTAGATAATGATGCAAATGATATTTTAAAAGTATTTATGTTTATTTAAAAAAGTATGAGGGCAAAATTAGGTATCAATAGTTTCACCAATTTCTCCCCCTAATTTTGGGAGAAGTGTCTCTCGAATCGACAATCTGCAAATCGAGCAGTGAACAAATCCCCCGTTAATGTTTCGAGGTAGCGAATAATAGAGGGAGATTCAAAACCAACATATATTTCTAACCTTCTTTGGGAACCCATTTTGGTGCGATATGGCGGTGCTCTAGGCACATATACTACGCATCCAAAAATTCGTAAATGTGATATATTAGGTTTATGACCCAAAACTAATTGCAACGAAGAATATTTATGATAATTTACCGGTCTGAGACGAACTAGCATTGCTTCATGAAAAATGGCATGATACCAAACAGAATTGAGTAACCTCTTTTTCATGAGTAATTGTCTTGCTATCAATTGCAGACGTTTAATCTAAAACTCTGCAAGGCCATTTTGAGTGTGAACATGAGCTATAGGATGTTCCACTTTTATCCCAATTGCTAAAAAATAATCATTAAATATTTGGGATGAAAACTCAGCAGCATTATCAAATCTGATAGACTTAACTGTATTATCGGGGAATTGCGTCTATAATCAAATTAATTGTGCCATTAATTTTGCAAACGTGAGGTTGCGAGATGACAATAGGCACACATGAGACCATCTAGACGATGCATCTATTAAGATCATAAAATATCTAAACGACCCACTAGGTGGGTGAATAGGTCAACAAATGTCCCCTCTATACGTTCCAAAAATGCAGGGGACTCAATCCCAACATTTGTTGGTGATGGTCTAATAATTAACTTGCCTTGATAACAAGAAGTGCAAGAAAATTCATTATTTAAAAGAATCTTTAAATTCTTTAATAGATGCCCATTAGAGTTTTCCATAATTCGCCTCATTGTAATTGATCCAGGGTGTCCAAATCGATCATGCCAAAGTACAAAAATATTGGAATCAATAACCTTTTGGTTTACGATAGAATGTGCCTCAATTGCACAAATTCATATCCAATACAGGCCACAAGATAAAGATAGGGATTTCTCAATAATCCTTTTCTGGCCAGAGACATTCTTGGTAATGATGAGATATTCAAGATTATTCTCATATATTGTCTCAATATGATATCCATTTTGGCGGATATCTTTAGACCTTAACAAGTTCCTCTTGCACTTGGAGGAGAACATTGCATTATCTATGATAAGCATTGTTCCCTTAGGCAAAGTTACAGTAACTCTTCCAGAGCCTTCAATTAAATTACTACTACCAGAAATTGTAGTAACATTTGTCTTACACATAATTAAATGAAAGCAATATTTCTTCTCTTAGAATATAATGTGTGTCGTACTTGAATCAATTTAATAAATATTTTTACAATTGAACTTTGATCCAAGTTTTCTTTGTGGGATATCCATGTTTGCTTCTCATTGTTTGACATACAAAAGAAATATACGAATAAAAATTAGTATTTTTCAAAGAAAAGGAAAAATAAACAAAGTTAAATCATTCAATAATGATCTTTTAAGACAATTTCGAGCAAACTCTGATTATAGTACAAATAATTATGTAGCTAAAAATAATACAATTGTGAGTACCTACACATATGAATAATACAACTACAACAATTTTATTTATATGATGTTGTATTAATACATTATTGTTAAATTAATGCTTTGTTATGTAATATTATAATTAATTAAATGGAGATGATACAATAAAATAATGCAATTAGTGAATATTTTCTGTAAGAGGCTTTACAATAAGTTTTGCAACTTACATATGCACTTTTGGTCTTTTACAACAACTAAATACTGACATGTGCCGGCAAAGACCAATAAAGCAATTAATGGGCATGTCATTTTTCGATCCAACTATGTAGAAATGCAGACACGCCAAAATGAACAAATCTTCCCAAATCATTAGTGTAAAGATTGATTGTTCTATTTTTAAATAAGCTACATCTATAGAAAAAAAATTAAAATCTTCTCAGGAATATGATGAAATATACATGAAGCTCCAAGGCAGCTTCTTCAAGAACTTCGTAAATGAATTAACACTGTTTCATAAAATAAATAATGTAACGACTCGGTCCGTCGTTACGTAAAAACCTACATTATAATTACTATTCTTGACTGGTCATAGATTGTTTATGCTATTTATAATGTGTTAGAGTCGGTTGGCTCGGGTTCAGAATGGCAGTAGTGAGAATTGAGACATTTAGTCTTTAAAAATAGTCTTATTGTTGGAAAAGTCAACAGAGAGTTGACTTATTGGTAAATAACCTCGGAATACAGATTTTATGGCTCGGATAGCTTCGTTAGGTGATTTGGGACTTAGGAGTGTGTTCAGAATAATTTTGTGATGTGCGGTGTAGAATTAGGATTGAATTGGCGAAAGTTGGAGATTTAGAAGTTCTTAAGCTTGAATTCGACGTAGATCTGGTGTTCTGGTGTTGTTTTGGGTATTCCGAAAGTTCGACTAAGTTCAAGTTATATAATGGGACTTGTTAGTATGTTTGTACGGGGTCCCGAGGAGCTCGGGTGAGTTTCGGATAGGTTTGGGCTGCGTTGTGCTCGTTTTTCTTATTCTTCGGCGTCGTTTCTTCAAGCATAAATGATATCATATTGAACAAATGAGCTCTGATTACAGTTTAAATGAAGTATTAGATCCGTATCGTAATTACAGACCCGTAGCAAAAATAATCGCGAATTTGGACATCGTATGAGGATTTTATGGCCATTTTACCAAGGTTGCCAGATTTTTTATATTAATTACGAAATTGCCCCTAACGGCGCATTAAAAACCTGCACTATTTACAAATCTTAAAACCTACATATCTCCTTCATTATAAGATCAAATTGAGTGATTCAAAATCCTAAATTGATTAGAATTTCACAAGGAATCCATTGGGAGCAGTAAAACGAGTGAACAGTAAATATATAACGAGCAGTCTGAGTTTTCTTCCAATTTTTGAACGGGAAGAAGCTTTTAAGGTGATTTTTAAGAGAGGAAATCATTGTTCTTCATTGAGATTTGGAGCACTCAGAGGCCGAATTTAGAGGCAAAGGCACTGCGAAATAGTTTTTAGCCGGTTTTGAGGTAAGTAACGTTTCCAAACTTGGTTCTGAGGGTTCGAAACCCCGAGCTAAATGATTTATGACTATTGCTGAGGTGACGACATGCCAAGTGACGGGCGTGCGGGCGTGCACCGGGTATTTGTGGCCTGTCCCATGGTCCCGCTTAGTGATTATTCCATGATGATATTTGTGCATCTATTAATGTGGTAATTGTAAACATGTTAGAAATCATGTTAAGTGTAAATGCTAGGCTTCACGCCGGAAATACTGAGACCCGAGTGGTCATATATTTTTGTCTCATGTCGTGATTATTTGATGTCATATACTCAGTCCTGTTATAGCATATCATTTTATATCTCAGTCTCAGTATTGTTAAATACATGCATATTTATCATTATTTCGGGCTGATGGAGGCATTTGTGATCCATGTGAGTGAGACTGAAGAGTAATGATTGAGTGAGGCCGAGAACCTGTTATTGAGACAATTATGAGAATGGACTGCACACTGCAGTGATATTTAAATCATGCCTTCGTTGGCTTGATATGGCGCTTGGGCCACTAAGGCCCCTCCGGAGTCTTTACACCCCCAGTGAGCGCAGATATTGAGGGATGGATCTTGTCCGAAGTGATGAGGGATGGATCTTCCCTGGGCATGGATCTTGTCCGAAGTGATGAGGGATGGATCTTCCCTAGACATGGATCTTGTCCGAAGTGATCAGGGATGGATCTTCCCTGGGCATGGATCTTGTCCGAAGCTTTGTTTATGAGAGGAATGGATCTTCCCTGGTTATGGAAATTGTCCGAGTGTTATATTCCGGAGATGGATCTTCTCCGTGGGGGCTGGATTGGCCTTTTTCCTCAGTACATAGTGACTAAGGTCACCGGTATTTATGCATATTCCGGGGTGGAACTTCCCTGGGCCTGAGAGCCATATATAGTACTGTGTGGACCACTGTGGGAGAGTTGTGAGCACTATGTGCATAGCCATACTGGTTTCATTCATATATTTTACGATGGCATGTAGAGTATACGGGCATACTTGGCATATTTTCTCATCTTGATAAACTGTTAGCATGTCTAAATTTTGTATATTATTTATTGCAACAAAAATGAGGTTTTGTCTGTCACTACTTCTCAGTCCATAGTTTGGGTTCGTTACTTCTGAGTTGGTGTACTCATGTTACCCCCTGCACCTTGTGTGCAGATCCAGGTACATCACGACCCGGTAGCGGATTTTGAGCTGCGGTCAGAGTTTCTAGTGGAGTTGTCGAGGTAGCAGCTGGCGATCGCGACCTCGCCTTCTCTTTCTTTATTCCACCTATTTCATTCATATTTTGAGACAATGTTGTCCTTTTCCCCTTTTATTTACTTAATGTTATAGTAGCTCATGACTGAGTGACACCGGATCCGGGGTTGGAGGTTTTAAATTTAGTTCTTCAAATATTATTTTAACTTCAGATTCTCTGTTTTATTAATAAATTCGTTTAAAAATCGTATCTTACTGAAATTTGAATTTAGCTTAATTAAAAAGGGAGTCTTGCCTGGTTCCATGAAAGGCGCCATCACGACTCTGAAATTGGGTCGTGACATAATACTAATCGATAATAATGATTACTATTCATGTAAAGAATTATAATTACATGATGTTTATTCACTAGCTACTATGAATAGACAAAAATAAAAATCAAACTACTCAATCATCTTTAATCACAGATCCATCGTCAATCAAGTGGTCTATTTTTCCATCAGGGTACTCAAAGAAGTCTGCCACATCTAAGTGGGGGATGCAAAATCCATTTCCATAGAAAACATTAACATCAAGGCATTTATTATTTAGAGATGCTTGATATGCTCAACCAAATGTCTTGGTGTATGACAAATATTTTCCCAAGCCCTTTTCCACCGCAACGATAACATTCACTTTATGAACCATTTGCCTTTGGCTTCTCTTCTTTCCCTTTCCATTTTTGGTGGTTATTTTCTCTGGGAGGTTATTAACACCAAAAAAAATTCTTCCTTGTCCACGACCATGACCACAACCATGAATAGGGCCACGGCCTTTTCCACGCTTAGAATAATGGGAATACACCTCATCCACTTCAGGCAATAGTGTTGACCCAGTGAGTCGATTATCATGATTTCTCTTGAGCAAGTCATTGTTTTGTTCAGCCACAAGAAGAAGTTAAATAAACTCAGAATACTTCTTGAAACCTTTCTCTCGGTATTGTTGTTACAATATCATATTGGAGGCATGAAACATAGTAAATATTTTTCAAGCATAACATAGTCAATGATACTATCTCCACAGAGTTTCAATTTTGAAGTAATTCTGGACATCGCATAATTATATTCATAAACTGAGTTAAAGTCTTGGAGCCTCATATGAGCCCAATTATATCATGTTTGTGGAAGAGTGACCAAGTTTAAGTTGTCATATCTTTCCTTTAAGTCATTCCACAATACATGTGGATCTTTGACTGTGAGATATTCTATTTTCAACCCTTCATCAAGGTGATGGCGTAAGAAAATCAAGGTCTTAGCACAGTCTTGTGTAGATACTTTATTTTTTATCTTTAATGGCGTGTCACGACCCGAATTTCCCACCGTCGGGACCGTGATGACTCCTAACATTGAACCGGCTAGGCAAGCCAATGTTAATGATTGTTTACCTTATTCTTTATTATTAACAGCTAACAGGTGAAAACAAAACCAACAGAAATAAAGGTGCGAAAGGAAATAAAGTCTAGTAGCTTGACTAATTACCATTTCGAAATTTATCATACTAAACCCAGAATTTGGTGTCACAATTTCCACATACTGACCATGAATACTACATATACAGGTCTGAACAAAATAGATACATCTATCTCAGGATAAAGAAGAGCAGAATATAAAGGAAGTAGGAGGGGACGCTAAGGCCTGCGGACGCCTGCAGGACTACCTCGGAATCTCCAAGTGGACTGAAGGGAGCCTCCTCACTATAGGGTCCTATACCGGGATCTGCACAAAAAATAAGCAGAGTGTAGCATCAGTACACCCGACCCCATGTACTAAGTAACTGCCAAGCCTAAACTCGGCGAAGTAGTAAGGAGGCTAGGACACGACAACCAAATCAACCTGTGCAGTTTAACAATATACGGAGAAAATAATAATAGCGAGAAATAAGCAGCTAAGCATAAAGGAAATGGGGAACATGCAGAGGGGAAGAAATATCAAATAATGGAAGTAACGAGATAAAGCACAACTTAGATATCATTTAAGCAACATAAATAGTAACACAAAAGCAAGTGCACGACATCACCCTTCGTGTTTTACTCTCATCCTCACCATCAGAATCAATATATTCAGCACGACATCATCCTTCATGCTTTTACCTCAAAAAATCAGGTCACGACATTATCCTTCATGAATTATCACTCATATCATAGCACGGCATACCCCTTCGTGCTTTTACAATCACAATATCGGCACGACATCACCCTTCGTGCATTAACATTCACTCACAATATCACGCACGGCATCACCCTTCGTGCTTTTACAATCACAATATCGGCACGACATCACCCTTCGTGCATTAACATTCACTCACAATATCACGCACGGCATCACCCTTCGTGCTTTTACACTCTTACTCACCCAAACACATCACCCATTCACCCACGAGCCCGAATATATAATTAGTTTCGGAATCTGACATCAAAACAAGGTCTAAATTCCAATTATTCAAAAATCCCTAACTCTACCCAAATCCCCAATTTTCTACCTTTAAAACCCTAGAATTCTTGATGCTAATTGATGAAAAACATTAGAGAGTTGAAGGAAATTAGTTAGTGGACACTTACCTATGATTTGGGAAGAAAATATCTTGAGAAAATCGCCCTTTGTCTTATATTTTTGTGAAAAGTTGAAGATGAAACGGCTGAAGTTCTAATTTAAAAACACTCATTGCCCGACCTTTGCACCTGCGGTGCTTGGGTTGCACCTGAGCTTACGCAGGTGCGGAAATATGGTCGCATCTGCAGAAATGGGCAAGGCCACTGAGGGCCGCACCTGCGGAGGAGTATCCGCTCCTGCAAAATCGCTTCTGCGGAGAAGTTGTTGCACCTGCGGAAAGAGGGCAAGTTGGGTTGGACCGCACCTGCGGCTAAAGGTACGCACCTGTGAACTCGCACCTGCGGTGCTAAGCTCGTAGGTGCGGGCACACCAGAACTGGTGCACCAGCATTGATTTTCAAAGTTCAAACACCCCGAAACTCACCCGAGCCCTCGAGTCTCCAAACCAAACATGCACTCAACCTAAAAAACATCCTACGGACTTACTCGTGCGATCAAATCGCCACAATAACATCTTAAACAGCGAATTATCATATAAATCAAAGAAAAATCTCAAAACTTTCAAAGTTTCAAATTTCATAACTACGGGTCCGAATCACGTCAAATGACCTCCGTTTCTTTCCAAATTTTACAGGCATTAGTCAAATACTATATTAAACCTGTACCGGGCTCCGGAACCAAAATGCGGGCCCGATACCATCAATTTTGAATATAATCAAATTTTCAAAGACTTATAATTTCAGTAAAATAATTTCTTTCAAAAATTCATTTCTCGGGCTTGGGACCTCGGAATTCAATTTCGGGCACACGCCCACGTCCCATATTTCCTACGGACCCTCCGTCACCGTCAAATCACGGGTCTGGGTCCGTTTACCCAAAATGTTGACCGAAGTCAACTTAAATTCAATTTTAAAGGCAAAATTAGCATTTCTCTCAGTTTTTCACATAAAAACTTCTCGCATATACGCCCGGGCTGCGTACGTAAAATGAGATGAGATAAAAGGAGGTTTTCAAGGCCTCAGAACACAGTTTTTGACTTATAAAATGAGAGATGACATTTTGGGTCATCACATTCTCTACCTCTAAAACAATTGTTCGTCCTCGAACGGACATAGAAAAAAAACACCTAAATTGGGGAAAAGATGGGGATACTGGCTCCGCATATCGGACTCGGACTCCCAGGTAGCTGCCTTGGTAGGTTTACCTCTCCACTTAACACGAACCGAAGGATAACTCTTCGATCTCAACTAAAGAACCTGCTGGTCTAATATGGCTATCGGCTCCTCCTCATAGGTCAAATCCTTGTCCAACTGGAAACTGCTGAAGTCTAACACATGGGCTGGATCGTCGTGATACTTCTAAAGTATAGACACATGAAACACTGGGTGCAATTTGATAAATTCGGTGGCAATGCAAGTTTGTAAGCCACCTCTCCCACTCAATCAAGAATCTCAAATGGACCAATGAACCTAGGGCTTAGCTTGCCCTTCTTCCCAAACCTCATCATGCCCTTCATGGGTGACACCCAAAGAAACACCCGCTCTCCGACCAAGGATGCCATATCACGAACTCCGCGGTCGGCATAACTCTTCTGCGTGGATTGAGCTGTACGAAGTCTATCCTGTATGATCTTAGCCTTATTCAAGGCATCCTGCACTAAGTCTGTACCCAACACCGAGCCTCTCCCGGCTCAAACCACCCAACCGGTGACCTACACCGCCTACCATATAAGGCCTCATAGGGAGCCATCTGAATGCTCGACTGATAGCTGTTGTTGTAGGGAAACTCAGCTAATGGCAAGAACTGATTGTAAGAACCTCCAAAGTCAATGACACAGGCTCGTAGAATATCCTCCAAAATCTGAGTAGTACGCTCTGACAGCCAGTTCGTCTGAGGATGAAACGTTGTGCACCACTCAACCCGCGTGCCCAACTCACGCTGAACTGCCCTCCAGAAATGCAAGGTAAAATACGTACCTCGATCAGAAATAATGGACACGGGCACGCCATGAAGACGATTAATCTCCTTAATGTAGATCTCTACTAATCTCTCCGAAGAATAAGAAACCGCCATAGGAATGAAATGCGCTGACTTGGTAACCTATCCATAATGACCCATACTGCATCGAAGTTCCTCTGAGTCTGTGGGAGTCCAATAACGAAATCCATGGTGATACGCTCCCACTTCCACTCAGGAATCTCAATCTGCTGCATCAATCCACCAGGTCTCTAATGCTCGTACTTTACCTGCTAACAATTCAAACACCGAGCTATATATGCCACAATATCCTTCTTCATCCTCCTCCACCAATAGTGTTACCGCAAATCCTGATACATCTTTGTGGCACCGGGATGAATAGAGTACCGGGAACTATGGGCCTCCTCTAAAATCAGCTCACGAAGTCCATCCACATTGGGCACACAAATATGACCATGCATCCGTAAAACTCCATCATCACCAACAGTAACCTGGTTGGCACCACTGTGCCGCACCGTGTCCCTAAGGACACACAAATGAGGATCATCATACTGTCGATCTCGAATACGGTCAAATAATGAAGAACGAGTAACTGTATAAGCTAGAACACGTACGGCCTCAGAAACATCCAATCTCATGAACCAATTGGCTAAAACCTAAACATCCAAAGCAAGCGCTCTCTTCCCGACCGGAATATATGCAAGACTACCCATACTAGCTGACTTCCTACTCAAAGCATCGGCCACTACATTGGCCTTCCCCGGATGATATAAGATAGTGATGTCAAAGTCTTTCAATAGCTCTAACCATCTCTGCCTTAAATTTAGCTCCTTCTGCTAGAACAAATATTACAAACTCTTGTGATCCGTGAGTACCTCACATGACGCGCCATACAGCTAATGCCTCCAAATCCTCAGCGCGTGGACAATGGCTGCTAACTTCAAATCATGAATTGGATTCTTCTCGTGGATCTTCAAATGACGCGAAGCATATCCAATAACCTTGCCATCCTGCATCAACACTGCACCAAGTCCAACCCGAGATGCATCACAATACACAGTATATGGCCCTGAACATGTGGGCAGAACCAACACCGGTGCCGTAGTCAAAGCTGTCTTGAGCTTCTACAAGCTCGCTCACACTCCTCTGACCACTTGAACTAGGCACCCTTCTGAGTCAACCTGGTCATCGGGGCTGCAATATATGAAAATCCCTCTACGAACCGACAGTAATAGCCCGCCAAACCCAAGAAAATCTAGATCTCTGTGGCTGATGTGGCTCTAGGACAATATTTGACTGCTGAAATCTTCTTAGGATCCACCTGAATACCCTCTGTTGATACAACATGATCGAGAATTGTAACTGAACTCAACAAAAATTCACATTTCGAAAACTTGGCATATAATTGACTGTCTTTTAGAGTCAGGAGGACGACTCGAAGGTGCTGCTCATGCTCCTCCCGGCTGCGGGAATAAACCAAAATATCATCAATGAAGACAATCATGAAGGAATCCAAATAAGGCATGAACACTCGGTTCATCAAATCCATAAAACTAGCTGGGGAATTTATCAACCCAAATGACATCACTAAGAGCTCATAATGCCCGTATCGAGTGCAAAAAGCTATCTTAGGGACATCATATGCCCTAATCCTCAACTGGTGGTAGCCAGATCTCAAATCAATCTTCGAAAATACCTTGGCACACTGAAGTTGATAAAAAAATCATCAATCCCCGACAATAGATACTTGTTCTTGATGGTAACCTTGTTAAATTGTCGATAATTTATGCACATCCTCATTGATCTATCCTTCTTCTTAACAAACAATACCGCTGCACCCCAAGGTGAGACACTAGGCCTAATGAAGCCTTTATCAAACAAATCCTACAATTGGTCTTTCAACTGTGGCAGGGCCATACGATATGGCGGGATAGAACTGGTCTGAGTGCCCGGAGCCAAATCAATGCAAAAGTCAATGTCCTTGTCGGGTGGCATACCCGGTAGGTCTATGAAAACACCTCCGGAAACTCACGGACAACGGGCACAGACTCCATAGAAGGAACCTCGGCACTAGAATCACGAACATAGGCCAAATAGGCCAAACACCCCTTCGACCATACGCCGAGCCTTCATATATGAGATAACCTTGCTGGAAGAATGACCAAGAATCCCTCTCCACTCCAGTCGAGGTAACCTCGGCAATGTTAAGGTCACGGTCTTGGCATGACAGTCCAGTATGGCACGATAAGGCAACAGCCAATCCAGCCCTAAAATAACATCAAAATCTACTGTATCAAGGAGTAGAAGATCCACACTGGTCTCAAGACTACCAATAACCACTACACACGAATAGTAGACACGATCTACCATAATAGAATACCCACCGGTGTAAACACATATACAGGAGTATTCAGAGAATCACGAGGCATAACCAAATAAGGAGCAAAATAAGATGAACATAGGATATGTGGACCCTGGATCAAATAAAATTGAATCATCCCTGCTGCAAACTGAAACCATACATGTAATAACCTTATCGGAGGCCTCAGCCTCAAGTATGGCTGGAATAGCATAACATCAGGGCTGAGCCCCACCCATCTGAACTACGTCCCTGAGACGACCTACTGCTGGCTGACCTCTATCTCTAGTATCCTGGCCTCCACCCCTAACTGTCTGACCTCCACCTCTAGCTGGCTGAGCGGGTGGTAGAACACCTGGTGCGGGATCCATGGCACAAGAATCTTGATGATGATAACTGCTCGAGGCTCGAGGGAAAAATCTAGCAATGTGCCTCGGATCACCATAAGTATAACAAGCCCTCGCTGCTGACCCTGACGACCTAAGTAACCTACCTGAAAACTCTAGAGTGGCGGTGCACTGATAGGAGCTGATGGTGCACTGTAGGGCAACTGATCAAAATACTGCATAGGAGAACCACGACCACCTGGAGCACTACAAGAAACCTAAAGTTCTAAATAAAACGTCCTAGGAGAATGTACCCTACCAAAAGAATCACTGCCTCTAGTGAGGCACCACTGAACCTGCCAAAATGACGGGGTCTCTTGTCAGACCCCTGACCACTCCCCTCCAACAGAACCATCTCAACTCGTCTGGCCACATTGGTTGCATCCTGGAAAGAAATCTCACTCCCTGTCTCCTTGGCCATCTACAATCTGATCGGCTAAGCTAGTCCCTCAATAAATCTCCTCACCGTCTCTCTCTCGATGTGAAGTATCATAATAGCATGTCAGGCCAAGGTAACAACTCTGGTCTCGTACTGAGTGACGGTCATAGAGCCCTGCTGGAGACGCTCAAACTACCTCCAAAGATCCTCTATCTGAGTGATAGGAAGAAACTTCTCCAAAAATAGCTAAGTGAACAGGGCCAAAGTCAAGGCCGATGATCCAGCTGGTCTAGCCAAATAATAATCTCTCCACCAAGTCTTGGCGGGACCTGACAGACAAAAAGTAACAAAGTCGACCCTATTGGTCTCCACTATCCCATGTTCCGTAGAACCTCATGGCAGCTATCCAAGTAGTCCTGGGGATCCTCTGAAGATGCACCACTGTAAGTAGTAGTAAACAGCTTGGTGAACCGGTCCAACCTCCACAAAGAATCAGTAGACATGGATGGTCTATCACTGTTCTGAGCCACAATACCCGGCTGAACTACCCAGATGGCTGAGCTATAGGAGTCTGAAACTGAGAAGCCAACTGCTCCGGAGTGCGAGTAGCAGGAGTTTGGGCTCCTCCCCTAGCCTGAGAGACGGCTAGTGCTGCAGGAAGAAGACCTGCCTGAGTGACACTCTCCATGAGGCCCACTAGATGGACCAGAGCATCCTGAAGTATCGGGGTAACGATGAACCCCTCGGGAACCTGAGCTGGTCCAACCGGGACGTCTGGGTAGGAACCTCATCAGCAAACTCTACCTGAGGCTCTACCATTGGGGCTACTACTCTAGGCTGAGCTCTGCCCCTTCCTCTGCCTCTAGCATGGCCTCGGCCTCGTCCTCGGCCCCTCGTAGGAGCTGCAACTGGAGACTCGGGCTGCTGATCAGTGGATGAAGAAGCATGTGTTCTCGCCATTTGCGAGAGAATAGAGTAGAAATTCAATTAGTCTTGAGAAATCAAATCGCACGACAGAGAAGAATATATGTGAAGTCATTCCTAAACTCTGTAGCCTCTAGGGGATAAGCATATATGTCTCTGTATCGATTCCTCAGACTCTACCAGGCTTGTCCGTAAATTGTGAGACCTAAGCAACCTAGTGCTCTGATACCAACTTATCACGACCCGAATTTCCCACCGTCGGGACTGTGATGGTGCCTAACATTGAACCCGCTAGGCAAGCCAATGTTAATGATTTTTTACCTTATTCTTTATTATTAACAGCTAACAGGTGAAAAAAAACCAACCGAAATAAAGGGGCGAAAGGAAATGAAGTCTATCAACTTGACTAATTACCATTTCGAAATTTCTCATACTAAACCCAGAATTTGGGGTCACAATTTCCATGGACTGACTATGAATACTACATATACAGGTCTGAACAAAATAAATACATCTGTCTCAAGATAAAGAAAATCATAATATAAAGGAAGTAGGAGGGGACGCCAAGTCATGCGGACGCCTGAAGGACTACCTCAGAATCTCCAAATGGACAGAAGGCAGCCTCCTCACTCTAGTGTCCGTAGGGTCTTGTACCGGGATCTGCACAATGTGCAGAGTGTAGCATCAGTACAACCGACCCCATGTACTGAGTAAGTGTCGAGCCTAACCTCAACGAAGTAGTGACGAGGCTAGGACACGACAACCAAATCAACCTGTACAGTTTAACAGTATACGGAGAAAATAATAACAGCGAGAAATAAGTAGCTAACCATAAAGGAAAGGGGAAACATGGTGAGGGGAGGAAATATCAAATAATGGAAGTAACGAGATAAATCACAAATTAGATATCAATTTAAGCAATAGAAATTGTAACACAAAAGCAAGTGCACGACATCACCCTTCGTGTTTTACTCTCGTCCTCACCATCAAAAACAATATATTCAGCACGACATCATCCTTCGTTCTTTTACCTCACATGATCATGGAACGGCATTAACCTTCGCGAATTATCACTCATATCATGGCACGGCATCACCCTTCGTGATTTTACAATCACAATATTGGCACAACATCAACCTTCGTGCATTAACATTCACTCACAATCTCACGCACGGCATCACCCTTCGTGATTTTACACTTTTCCTCACCCAAACACATCAAATGACAGCAATCCAACAAGGAAATTAACAGATTAAACAAAAATAAAACCATAACGTCCCGACAAGGGAGACAACAGTGGAATCAATAGTGTCTCGGCAAGGAAAACAGCTATAACCAATCTCACTTAGTACATAACTTCACATAAAAATCTTTGACTAAAACCAATACTCAACATTGTTCAATATCAAGGAATTTCCACCAACATGGATAGCTATAAAGTGAAACTCAAGAATTACTTAACGAAAAATCACAATATTCGACTCACGGGCATGCTTGACACCAACGTATAGGTACTCGTCACCTCACTTATACGTTGCATGATACTGACACATAGAAAATATGACACAACACCTATTCCCTCAAGCTAAGGTTAAGCCAAACACTTACCTTGAATTCCACGACCGACTCAAGCCTCAATTAAAGTTTTCCCTTTAGAATTCGCCTCTAATTCGATTGTATCTAGACATAATTAGCTTACTAACATCAATAAATGCTAAATAATTAAATCCCAATGCTTAATTATGAATTTTCTATCATTCTTCCCAAAAAGTCAAAAATCGACCACGGGCCCGCTTGGTCAAAACACGAGGTTCGAACCAAAACCCGATCACCCATTCACCCACGAGCCCAAATATGTAATTAGTTGGAATCCGACCTCAAAACGAGGTCTAAATTTCAATTAACCAAAAAGTCCCGACTCTACCCAAATCCCCAATTTTCTACCCTTAAAACCCTAGAATTCTTGATGATAATTGATGAAAAACATTAGAAAGTTGAAGGAAATTAGTTAGTTGACACTTACCTATGATTTGGGAAGAAAATCTCTTGAGAAAATCGCCCTTGGTCTTCTATTTTTGTGAAAAGTTGAAGAAGAAACGGCTGAAGTTCTAATTTATAAACACTCAATGCCCGACCTTCGCACCTGCGGTGCTTGGGTCGCACCTGCGGTGCTTGGGTCGCACCTGCGCTTACACAGGTGGGGAAATATAGTCGCACCTGCGAAAATAAACAAGGCCACTGAGGGCCGCACCTGCAGAGGAGTATTCGCTCCTGCGGAATCGGTTCTGCGAAAAAGTGGTCGCACCTGCAGAAAGAGGGCAGGCTGGGCTGGACCGCACCTGCGGCTGAAGGTCCGCACCTACGAACTCGCACTTGCGGTTCTAGGCTTGCAGGTGCGGGCACACCAGAACTGGTGCACCATCAGTGATTTTCTAATTTCAAACACCCCGAAACCTACCCGAAACTCACCCGAGCCCTCGGGTCTCCAAACCAAACACGCACTCAACCTTAAAAACATCCTACGGACTTATTCGTGTGATCAAATCACCAAAATAACATCTTAAACAACGAAATTATCATAGAAATCAAAGAAAAATCTCAAAACTTTCAAAGTTTTAAATTTCATAACTACGGGTCCGAATCAAGTCAAATGACCTCCGTTTCTTACCAAATTTTACATGCATCACCCAAATACTATATTAAACATGTACCAGGCTTCAGAATCAAAATACGGGCCTGATACCATCAATTTCAAATATAATCAGATTTCCAAAGACTCTTATAATTTCAGTAAAATAATTTCTTTCTCGGGCTTGGGACCTCAGAATTTAATTTCGGGCATACGCCCAACTCCCATATTTCCTACAGACCCTCCGGGATCGTCAAATCATGGATCCGGGTCCGTTTACCCAAAATGTTGACCGCAGTCAACTTAAATTCAATTTTTAAGGCAAAATTAGCATTTCTCTCAGTTTTTCACATAAAAGCTTCCCGGATATATTCCTGGGCTGCGCATGCAAAAGGAGGTGAGATAAAAGGAGGTTTTCAAGGCCTCGGAACACAGTTTTAACTTATAAAATGAGAGATGGCTTTTTGGGTCATCACATGGCGTCTCCAAGGCCCATTGCATCTAAATGAATTTCAGCATCCAACACCCATGTCATATAGTTCTTGCCCAAAATTTCAAGGGCAGCGAGATTTATTTTGATAATGTTAGTCATAATTAAAAAGGGGGAAAAGTTATACTTTAGTCTTCTCAAAGAGCTTCTTGAGACGGTAGAGTCCCATGTCGATAACGTGAAATAAAACATTAAATAAAAGGAGAATATTGCAATAAATATAGAGAGGTAATTCATAGTGAATTTTGGGATGATTTACAATAGGATAAGACCCCTTTATTTATAGGAAAAAATGAATTAGCCACAAAGTAGCAAACTCCCTAAAAGATAGACATTCACTCTAATTACAATTCTATTCATAACATAAAAAACATAGATAAATAAGTTTCTAATATAGTAGAACTAGATAAAAATCCCTTGGTTAATGCAATTGTGATTTGATCAGTCTCTAAAAAACCATGTCCCAACGAACTGCTTGCATATATCCAAGACCTGGTATATTTCCATGGAACAAAAAATAGTTACCAATTTCTGGATTCCTAAACACCGTAATCGAAAAGCCCTCTTCTCTCTCATAAACCCTAAACTCACCGGAGACCTTTCCATGGCAGCCACGGCCGGCGGCCAGCCACCACCAGTGGTTGCGCTACCTTCCCAACCTCCCCCCACTGTCGCCCAACCATCTACAACCACAAACAACAATCCCCAACCCATGGATTATGCAAAAATCTTAAAACCTACTGCCATTAGTGACCCCATGCAAACCCTAGCTACGTTACCATTGAAACCAGTTGAGTTCCTTCATGGAGAACCAGTTGTGAAGTGGAAGAAATAAGAAGTAAAGCAATCTATCGTACAACAAGGGCTTCAACTTGCAGTTCTTGGGAAATTTTCATATGGGAAGCTTGTTATTAATGAATTACGTAAAGTAATTCCAATTCTATGTGAGATTAAAGGCCATTGTTCAGTTGGTTTAATTGAAGATAGCCATGTGTTGATTAGGCTGTCATTATTGGAGGACTATGTTCATCTTCTTTCAAAGCCATCTTTTTATTTAAAAGCTCAGTCAGACATGTGGTAGATGCGTTGTACAAAATGGAATCCATGGTGGACACTTGATGAAGAGACTCTCATTGCCATAGCCTGGATTAGTTTTCCAGAACTGCCTCCTAATTTCTTTGGTAAGGAATGTGTATTTTCATTAGCTCGTACAGTAGGTAATCCATTACATGTAGACCTAGCAACTCAAAATGGGACTAGACCTAATTGTGCTAAGGTGAAGGTGGAAGTTAACTTGTTAGGTAAGTTCCCTCATCGTATTAGGATTATGGAAGAAGCTGATGAATCTGGGCCAAAAGAGTTTAAATGGATTAGAATTAAGTATGATTATATGCCAAAATATTACAAGCCTTGAAAAAACAAGGGCATAGTGAGGCAGAATGCTGGCTAATTCATCCTAAATTACACAAGAGATTTGATGAAGAGATTGAGGATCAAGGCAAGGAGAAGACAGTTGTGGTGAGTACTGAAGCAATTGGAACAACTGCAAATTCAACAAAGGTTCTAGCAAGTGGAAAGGTGGTTAGTAAGCCAGCTACTACTCATGCCAAACAGGAATGGATGCAAGTAAGGAAGAAAAAATACCAACGGGGTAATAGGGGTCACATTGTTGATAACAAATAAGGAAAGCAAGATGACAAGGTTAAAGGGAAGTCCAAACTTGAGGATATAGTAACCAAGAACAAGTTTAATGCACTAGAGGCTGAGGAAGTTCATCAACCTACTCTACAATTTACTGAAGGCAAAGGTGAGGATCATAGCAATGGTAAGAAGAAGGAACATGGGGAAAAGCAATCCAAGAAGGGCTAGAAGAAGGAAAAGGAAGGAAATACCGGAGTGTTAAGCCCTAATACTAAGGCTTCTAGGGTTAGGGTTGGGAAAGATGCTAGTAGTAAACCATCTGGAGAAGGTAATCAACATGAACTTAAGCATGTGAAGAAGGAAGCAGTTGAGAAAGTGTTGGAAGATAAGCATAATGGGAACTTAGCTAAGGCTAATTATATTATTCCTAGTGATCAAAGTACTAATGAAAGGGCTAATAAGGAATCCACAATCGACTGGGTTAATAGAAGGTTTGGAACTAGCAAAGAGGAGCTAAGGCAATCCAATGTGACTACAAACCAATCATGCCAAGATATTCCATCTCAAAAATATTTGCAGATTCTAGGCAGCTTGAGGACCTTGATGAGGTAAAATCAACAAAGTTTTTATGGAGTGATGCAATAGAGGTGGAGGATGATCAGCTAGGCACGACAAAGACAACAGGAGACAAGGTGAAGAAGGACAATACTCAACCTGGCGATAGGCTGGCGACACCAGGCCTAAAACCAGGCTCACCAGGCGTTAGGCTGGCCACGCCAGGCCTAAATCCAGGTCCCCCAGGCGTTAGGTTGGCGACGCCAGGCCTGGCGCCAGGTTCACCTAATGAGACAACCACATTAAACCCTATCCCTAGTGCAACTAGAGATATTATAAAGGGTGTTCCGGTGTATGCATTGGAGAAAAAACTTGATGGAGATGATAATGTGAAGGTTAGGGATGATATAGTGGGGTCAGATCAAAACACATGCAATGGAAAGGGGGTGATATCAATAGAATAGACATTTCTGAGCAGACTACTATAATAATTCCTGGTCTAGGCAGTGTCTATGAGCATCAATTCAAAATGATGTAGGTTGTTGTTGCTTCTATAGAGAATAGCAAGGAAAAGGCTGATGAGTGGGAAATTATTCCAAGAGCATATGGGGAAATAGAGGAAGTTCCTATGGAGTATGGCACTGATCAAATTATGCAGTTGCAAGTTAGTTTTCCACTAAAGACTCCGCTACAGCATTTACATGATTTAGTTACACACAATGTGGCACCAATTGATGAAGACTTAATAAGACAAAGTTAGATGGAGGATGAAGGAGATGATGAATCTACAGCAGAAAACTTCAAACAAGTGACTAGGGAATGAGATTTATCACCCACAGCTAGCGCTAAAGGAGGTAAGAAAACAAAGAAGAATCAAAATAAAGAGCCACCATAACCATCAAGAATAATGCCCAGAAGGGAAACTCCTATATCTAAATAATGATGATCAAAACATTAATATGGAACATAAGGTCTGTAAATACACAACAGACCTTTCCTAGGTTGATCAACATGAATAGGGAGCATAGTTTTTGTGTAGTTGCATTGATAGAGCCTTTTCAAAAGAAGAGACTCATTGATAGATATAGAAGAAGGTTGAATATGGGGACTGCTTATACAAATATTAATGTGCAAATATGGTTGTTATTTGATGTAGTGGTGGAATGTTAATTAGTGGAGGATATTGAGCAACAGATGACTGTGAGAGTGTTTCACCATGACCTGGGGCGGCACATGATGATGACATTTGTTTATGCAAAATGCTCAGCAGTGGAGAGGTTGGAATTGTGGGATCACTTGTATTACTTAACAAGTGATGAAATTTCCATGGTTAGTAGGAAGGGATTTCAATGTGATATTGCATGAAGATGAAAAAATAGGAGGACTTCCAGTACACCCACCTGAATATGAGGATTTTGCATTTTGTGTAAACTCTTGTGGTTTGTTTGAGCAAGGATATAAAGGAAGTCCATTTACATGGTGGAATGGGAGGTCCAATGATGCGTGTATATTCAAAAGATTGGATAGGATATTTGTGAATTTGCCATTTCAGAACATGTTGCCAACTATTGAAGTTGAACAACTAATCAGAACTGGATCAGATCATGCACCATTGTTAATGACATCTCGGGAGCAGACCACTAATTTTGTCAAGCCTTTCAGGTTCATGAACTTTTGGACTAAGCATGCTACATTTATGGATGTGGTGAGGGAGAATTGGGAAGCTGATTTCATAGGGGGTTTGGTTTTGATGTTTAAGTAGAAGCTCAATAGGGTGAAGGAAGCACTGTCAAAATGGAGTAGGGAAACATTTGGTGATATCTTCAAGCAGTTGGCTATTTTGGAGGACATGTTAGGGTGAAAGACATGTTGTTTGAAGAAGATCCTACAATTGAGAACAGGATTGTGCTTCAAAAGGCTCAATCTGAATTGAAGAAATACTTGAGTATTGAGGAGCAGTATTAGAAGCAAAAAGATGGGATGACTTGGTTTGCTGAAGGACATAGGAATACAAGTTTCTTTCACAATCATGTCAATGGCAAACGAAATAAATTGCAACAAAAGAGGATCAAAAGTGGAAGTGGAGTATGGATTGAAGACCAGGAGCAATTGGCTACAGCTGCAGTGGACTTCAATCAAAAATAATTTACAAATGAAGGTGATGCTTCTGACTTTTCCTCGCTCAATAATGTATCTTCGATGGTCACTATGGAATAGAATTTGGAACTTAGCAGATTGCTAATAATTGAAGAGGTAAGGACAACAGTTTTTGAGCTTAGTAGGGAGAGTGCTAGTGGTCCAGATGGATTCACTAGTCTGTTTTATCAAACATGTTGGGATGTTGTCGGTGTTGATATACACAACATGGTGCTACACTTATATGGAGGAGTTGCACTGCCTAAATCCATCACTCACACCAATCTAGTATTGTTGCCTAAGAAACCTAGAGTTGAGACCTTTTCTGACTTAAGGCCTATTAGTTTGAGCGACTTCATTAAGAAGGTCTTGTCTAGGGTGTTACGTGATAGATTGGAGAGTTTTTTGCCTTCTCTAATATCCCCTAATGATTTTTGAAGGTTAGGAGTATATTTGAGAACATCTTATTGACTCAAGAAATTGTCACCGACATAAGGTTAAGGGGAAAGCCAGCTAATGTGGTGATCAAGCTTGATATGGTTAAGGCCTATGATAGGGTTTCATGGAAGTACTTATTGCATGTACTAAGGAAGATGGGATTTTATGAGCATTTCATCAACATGGTGTGGAACTTGGTGTCAAATAACTGGTACTCAGTATTAATGAGTGGGCAGTCCTCAGGGTTCTTTAAGTCTACAAGGGGTGTGAAGCAAGGGAATCCCCTATACACAGCATTGTTCATTCTGTCAGCTGAGATACTTTCTAGGTCTTTGAATAAGCTATTTGAAGACAAGTTATTTTTTGTATTTGGAATGCCTAAGTGGTCTGATCCTTTAAACCACTTGGCATGTGCTGATGATACTATAATCTTTACTTCTTCTCATCCTCCATCCTTGATCAAGATTATGGCAGTGTTGTGGAGCTATGAGAATATATCAGGCTAGATGATCAACAAAGATAAGAGTTCATACTACATGTATTCAAAGATTGCTAATGGATTATTTCAGGCAGTTGGAGCTATTACAGGATTTGCAAAAGGTAAATTCCCCTTCACTTATCTAGGGTGTCATATTTTTTACACAAGAAGGAGGAAGGACTATTATGAGGATCTTATCAAGAAAGTAAAGGCTAAATTGCATTCATGGAAAGGAAAGTTGCTGTCATTTGGAGGAAAGGCAAGATTTATTTCTAGTGTGTTATAAAGTATGGCAGTCCACATGTTATCAGTCCTTGATCCACCAAAAAATGCCCTGGAGCATCTTCATAAGTTTTTTTCTAGGTTCTTTTGGAGCACAAAGGAAGAAGGGAGAAGCAGACATTGGGATTCATGGCAAAATCTTTGCCTTACTAAAGAGGAAGGGGGCCTAGGTTTTAGGTCCTTACATGATGTGTCAATGGAACTGTTTGCTAAACTATGGTGGAGGTTTATGATCACAAAATCTTTGTGGTCTAATTTCATGTGGAATAAGTATTGCAAGAAGGAGATACCAACAGTGGTGAAGTTTAGAAGGAGGTCTCATGTTTGGAGACAAATGTTGAATGCTAGGGAAGAAGTAGAACATGAGATCCTATGGGAATTAAAGAGTGGAACAACTAATATTTGGCATGAAAATTGGACTGGATTAGGTGCACTTTATCATGTATTACCTGAAGACTTTCCAATCAATGAAGATCTTCAGGACGTGGCAGAATTGCGACAACTTTCAATGAGGAAATTGCAGAACATATAAGGCTGAATGTGCATTATGAAGGCAGTGAGGGATATTGGGATAGGCCATACTGAATGCCAACTCCTTCAGGCAAGTTCAGTGTTAGCGGTGCTTGGCAAATATTAAGGCATAGCGCATTCAAGATATCTTTCTTTTTGTGGAGATTGTGGAGGAAGAAAATAGCCACTGATGACATGTGGAGGAGGCAAGGGCAAATGGTGATGTCTAGGTTTTGGTGTTGTCAGCAGCCCCAAGAGGAATATATAGAGCATATATTTGTCACAAATCCTATTGCCTCTAAAGTATGGAACTTTTTCATAGGGGATGCTGGAATTACTATGCCATTGATTAAATTGAAGAAGGTTATAAGGCATTGGTGGTGTGCTCAATGTTGTCCAAAGTTAAAGCCATTGTTTCAAGCAGTACCACCTATAATCACTTGGGAACTTTGGAAGAGAAGAAATGCCGGTAAACATGGGGGTTCAGTGTCCACAAATAGGGTGATTCATGAGATCAATAGGACATTGCATCAACTAGAAAGGGTGAGATATGCTTGGATGCCTAATATTCCATTGTTATGGCCATACATAATTCAATATTTTGAAGGATATAAACCTATATTGATCACTACAAGAGTAACATGGAAGCTTCCTTTTCATGGTTGGTACAAATGCAATACTGATGGAGCCTCAAAAGGAAATCTGGGTCCTAGCTCCTTAGCATTTTGTGTGAGGAATGATGAAGGTGATGTGGTGTATACAAGCGCAGTAGACCTGGGGGTGACAACTAATATGGTGGTTGAAGCTAAGGCTATTCTTCAGGGATTGGAATACTGTGTGGAGCATGATCTTCACCCTCTCATATTGGAGACTGATTCATTAGTGATGAAGAAAGTGATAAAAGGAGAATGGGATCCTCCTTGGGTAATTGCAAATGATGTGAAGAAAATTATAGAGATGAAGGGAAACTTCAATGTGATCTTTCAACATGTGTTCAGATAAGGCAACTCAGTGGCGGATTTTATAGCTAACATTGTGTTTTCTTTTGCAGGTACATTTGAGTTTCATTCGTTCTCTGAACTGCCAAGTGCAGGGAGGAGCTTGATCAATCTAGAAAAATCTCAAAACACCTAACCTTAGGGTTAGGATAGCAAAGAGAAGAACCCCACACTGATGGCTTCACAGGATTGGACTCTGCGCAAACCTGCATGTTTCGTTGTCTCATTTTATGTTATTAAGGTACTTTTTAGTGGTATTATCATGGTCACATGCTCATTCTGGGGGTGATTTGATAGTATATAGGAACAATGCGATAAACAGGTGTTGGATGGTACAATTTATCTTGAGTCTGATATGGCCAAATACTAAGGAAAACGCTGAACCTGTCATGTGGTATTTCTGGAGATTGTTGAATCATTTCTCAGTGGTATTAGCATGCTTTCATGCTCAATCTGAGGAAGTTTTAGCAATGTTTAGAATGATGTCTATACTAAAGATTCTAGCATGGAAATATCTCAGCTTACAAGAACATAAAAAGGCACAGTTACGAAGCCTGGCTTTTGTCTTGCAAAGCCTGCTTAAAGCTAGCTCATGCCTGGCTTTTGCCTTGCAAAGCCTGCCTAAAGCCAGCTCACGCATGGCTTTTGCCTTGCAAAGCCTGCCTAAAACGAACTCAAGCCTGGCTTTTGCCTTGCAAAGCCTGCCTAAAACCAGCTCAAACATGGCTTTAGCCTTGCAAAGCCTGCCTAAAGCCAGGTCAAGCCTGGCTTAAGTTAGATGAGTGAGCACATGATTAATACTTGGACACACTCAGTTCACTGCATATGGAGATCATATAGTAGCTACACTTGGAAGACTATGATGGCTACAACTCTGTGGTGGAGATGTTTGGAATTCATTTTAGCCTATGGACAGTATACCTTGGCGCCTGGTGAGAGCTTGATAGGTGTTGCTTGGTATTTTCCACTGGCAATTGGATTCACATAAACTGACAGGAGAAGGAAGCACTCAGCTTATTATTTTGTAATAGCTCATTTTAGTAGCTAGAAGCTTCATGCAACTTCTATTTTGGTTTAGACATCTTGTAAGCTTTGGACCCATTTTGAGATTTTATTTATATATTAACCACTAGGCAACCTGCCTAGTGGTATATTTGCTTTAAAAAAAAATTGTAATCTTAAAGAGAAATATATACTTTTAGTCTTCTAAAAATTATAATCAATAAAACGTATATTTTTTGTATATATGTACTATATACATATTTTGGCTAGTGAATGTAATCCATTTTGACCAACGCCAATTTACATTTTCCCCTATCTTCCCTGTCTTAAATTTTTGAGTAGACTAACTGTTAAAAGAAAGGGATTTTTTCATTCCTATACATTATTTGAAACTTTATTACCCTTAATATTCATGTTTAGTTAATTACCTGGCATAAACAAATTTTGTTTACAAAATATATACAATCCACCTTAAAAGGCTCTCAATCCATTCTTTGTGCCTTCAATCAAGGATTTAATTACACATTTTTTTCCTTTCCTCTCTCCCCTCTTATTGAAGCCGAATGCTCAATAATTTCATATGGACTTCCTAAAAAAAACGTTGAGTATCCTATCAAAGCAAATTGAAATGATGTTGATATTACAGAAAAATAATAAGAACGGAGCACTTTATTGGGGTTTGGGGTTTGGGGGCGGGGGTGGGGGGGAGGATTTCTGTATTAATATCATTCTTTAATAGGAATGCAATTGGGCGTTATATCCTCCAAAATAATGAAAAATCAGTACATTAATTATTTTCTGGAGTCCTTTCCTTCTGAAAATCAAGGCCCCCCCCCCCCCTTCAAACAACAGAAGGTGAAAAGAAACATACGAGTTCATGTATGGTAACGCACGTTGGAATTCTTGAAATTCTCAAGTTAATGAAAGAGTTGATGATTAGAGAGTTCATGTCATGGGCCAGGAATTTATTTTTTCTACTTCATTTTACATTGTTAAGGTCACCTCTCTCTGTGGCAAATGTGGAAAGAAACCGCATATTCATACTTTTATTTATACATAGTAAAAATAAATTTTATACAACTAATTATATATTATATAACTTATTTATAACTTTCACATATTATTTTTATCTAGTTAAATACAACTAAAATAACATACAACTTAAATACAAAATTTATACAATATATCTTTTGTATATTTTGTATCTAATTTATACATAGTAAAAAAAAAATCATACAACTAATTATATATTATACAACATATCTACAACTTTCACATATTATTTCTACCAGTTAACTACAACTACAATAATATAGAACTTAAATACAAATTTTATACAATATATCTTTTGTATATTTTGTATTTGATTTATACACAGTAAAAATAAATTTCATACTACTTATCTACAACTTTCATACATTATTTCTATCAAGTTAAATATAAACTACAATAACATACAACTTAAATATAAATTTTATACAATGTCTTTTGTATATTTTGTATCTGATTTATATATTGTGAAAACAAATTTCATACAACTAATTATATATTACACAATGTATCTACAACTAATCTACAATTTTCTTACATTATTTCTATAATTTTTGTACAATTTTTCTACAATTTCGTAAATATAGTGAATATCACGTCTTCTTCTTCTTCTTCGACTTTCAATCTGAAATTCAGCCAAAATCAAGTCTAATCTTCACCAAAACACCCTCAAAATTGAGATATAAACTCCAAACCATATTCCCAATTATTTGCAACAACATTTAATCCAAACAAACAATGATTTTTGAAAACCCAAATTCGAATTCAAATCTTCAAAACTTTTTAATGGCTATCAATGGTGAAATTGCTGCTCTCTTTTCCTTTGCTTTACATTACTGGAATTAGAGATTGAGAGATAGAGAGACACGTAGAGAGAATTTCCAATTGTTTGCAACAACACTCAATTCTTCTTTAACTTTTTTAGGGATGTTCTTTGAAGCTCTGTTCTTCTTCATTAAAAATCTTTGGAGCTGATCGTTAATGAGTGTATGAACTTTGAAGAATAGTATAAATTTTGACTGATTTTAGAAGAAAGAAATTGTAAATAGGCGTTAATGGAGGGGTTACAGATTTTCGCTGGTTTTAGAAGAGGAAATAGTGGTGATTGAAGAGGAATTCATGGGGTGTGGTTTGATACGTGGGCGAGAGGGTGAGATTTGGAGAGAGAAACGTGGGGGAGTGGGAATATACGGTAGAGTTAAATTAGGAGACTAATTAATACCATTAAATCTCCTAAAATGTACATAAATTAGTAATTAGGTATATAAAAGGTAATTATATTAAAATTTAAGCATGGAGGGTAATATAGTTTACTATATGGTATAGGAATGTAAAATTCCTATAAGAAAAGGTATATGGGCCTTTACCAAGGTCAAAATATAAAAATTTGAACAAGAAGTTCGAATCCAATTAATCGGCAAATTGCAACTTTAAAGACGGTAAAAATAGTACAGGCTAGCAAGTCTTAGGACTGGTCATTCAAAAATAGCCAGCGTTTGCAAAGTCATTGAAAAATAGTCACTATTTTGCTGCAACACGAAACATTCTAACATAATATACTGGAGATTGGTGCACCTGTGTATGAATTTCCAGCATATTTTGCTGGAACTCCAACACACGAAATGTTTCAGCATAATATAATGGAGATTAAAGCACCTTTGTATAAACTTCTAGCATATTATGTTGGACCGGTATATTATACTGGAATATGCTGGTGTTCCACTATACTTATGCTGGAACTCCAATATAATATACTGGAGTATTTTTTGAATTTTGAACAGTGTTTTCGTTCAGATTTATCTTTACATGAAAAGCGGCTAAATTTCGATTACGTTTGAAACTGTGACTATTTTTGAATGACCACTTGTAAATCTGGTTGTTTTTGAATTTCTCTCTAAAGGACGCGACATGTTTGGGCTAAGGAAGTTTTTATAAAGCTGTATTGGGCATTGCAAATTGGACTATTTTCCAACAGAAGACTGCTCTGAAAATTGGGAAAAATCCAAAAATAACCTGATTTACAAGTGGTCATTCAAAAATAACTACACTTTACATAAGAAAAATGGAAGTGTACTATCTTTAATGGATTAAGCTTTTACACAGAGATTGTCAAACACTTTAAAATAATATCAGAATATGAAGGTCCTTAATTCGAGTCTTACAATTACCTATTATCAAAAAAAGAATTATTTATTGGATTCATGAAAAAGAATACGCCTATGTTGAAGTAATAGTTATACTTAGAATTCAAGAAAAGATAAATTAATGACATAAGATCAGAAACCAAAGTAGAAAATTTTGGAAAAAGAGATACCACTGAATCTCATATATATTAAATAATCACTGTCAAAGAAGTAGCAAGGTCAAGACTTGAAAGTACTTACTTTTTGTTTTTTGTATAATTATTAGGTACTAGTATTAGAACCCGCGCAATGCGCGAATAACTTGACGAAATATTAATCTTATAATATTATGATCTAGTATATCATATTATTTTAATAAATATTAGTTACTATTTTATTAATTAATGTAGTGCATATAAATATAATAAGATCTATACAAAATCAAAAGATACAAAGCATTATAGTAATCAAATAAATTATTTATTCCTTATTTATTCTTATTAAATTAGCAAGTACTTAGTACTATACATTTACTAATGTAATTTTTTTTATTAATTTTTCAATTGGCTTAATATTTTGATACTATTGCTCTTCTAGTAGAACATACGTATAAATTTTCTTACTCTGGAAATATATATTTTTATACTTATATTATACTGTTCAAAATTCTTCAATTGTCTAAATTTATCAATAATTTTCTTGAGTATTATTTATTTATGTGTTGTTTACTAATTATTTTAAAATATAAATATTATAAAATTATATTTATCCACCTCTTTTCGTATGTTCATTTCTACTATAATATATGATTAGTTTTCTCATTTTATATTTACTGAAAATTTAAATCATTATTAACACCATTTGAAAAATCCATTTCGGATGTAGTAGGTTCAAGATCTGGATGAAATTTAATTAGTATTTGTATTTTTGTGATATCATTTTATTTATTTATTTATTTTTAGTATTCTTCATTTATGACTGTTTGTTTATTTTGATTTTAGTTATGTGTATATGTACGACTTTTTCATAATAATTCTAATTATTTTTAAAAGTCNTATATATATATATATATATATAAACTATGCCCAATTTGAATAAGAAGAATATTTTTTGTATTTTTGTTTTTTATTGATAATTATAAGATATCTATATTTATTAATTCAAGTAGTGTAACCAATTAATTTAAAATTTAAAATTCAAAAAAAAAAGTTAGTTAAGTAGTTTATTTTGTCATAACAATGTCACTTGGCTTTTTGTAGTTGAGACACATGTCTTAATGTAGTGCTTTTGCTTCTCCAATTCTATATAGACAGATTAAAATTAGCAAGTACTTAGTACTGTACATTTACTAATGTAATTTTTTATTAATTTGTCAATTGGCTTAATATTTTGATACTACTTCTCTTCTAGTAGAACATACGCATATATTTTCTTACTCCGAAAATATATATTTTTATACTTATATTATACTGTTCAAAATTATTCAATTGTCTAAATTTATCAAAAATTCTTCGATGTCGCTGGTGCAGAAAATGCATCGCACTTGCGATGCCGCAGGTGCGGAGAAGTGGTTGCAGGTGCGATTTTGGCAATTAAGTTGGTTTTTCGCAGGTGCGCACCTGGGGCCGCAGGTGCGGGTCCGCAGGTGCGACCAATATTCCGCAGTTACGAAAATGTCTGGACAGAATATTTAAAAGGCTGGATGCGAAATTTGTTCTTATTTCTCCATTGTTGCTTGCGGACTTGAGAGCTCTTGAGAGAGAATTCCAGCGGAATCAAGGGAAATCATCTCAAGGTAAGAATTCCAACTTCATAACATGATTCCATGTCAATTCTTGAGTAATTAAACCACAAAATTTCTGAAAATTTGGTTAAGTTGGGAAGAAGGGTCCATGAAAATTTATATTTTCTTTTGACGTTTTGGAATGGAAATTGTCGTCCGATTTTGGTGTTCTTGGTATGTATAGAATCGTGAGAGGACGAGGGTTCTAATGATGTAAAAAATTTCTGATTCCGAGACGTGGGCCTGGGGCTCGGGTTTGGCCGAATTTCGAGATTTTGTTTAAATTTTATGATTTTCGATTGGGTTGTGCTCCATGAGTATATTTTGATGATTTTATCTGGTTTTTGGCTAGATTCGGAGCAATCGGGAGCCAATTTGAGGGTCAAAGGCATAGCGGACTAGTGTCGCAGCCCGGTAGAGGTAAGTAATGGTCTTAAATTTTGTCCTGAGGGTATGGAACCACAGACTACATATTTCTCACTGATTTTAGAAAGGCTCACATGTCGGATGACGAGTATGTGGCGCATACTGATTTTTGGATTTGGACTAGGTCCTCTCTGTGGCAACTAATGAGTTGCATATTTTCTCAAAACCTTATGTTAAATTATGTTCTAAAGATTTGTGAAATATTTGGGCTATAAGCCGTGTTTGGGGCCTCGTGCCGATCTTATTAGACCCTTTGAGGGTGTTTTACTGCTGTTTTCCTCACTACCTGTTGATGGTTTTACTCAACATCATTATGCATACTGTTTTATTTGAAACTCAGCCTGATTTACACTACATGAGCATTAAACTGATATTTTTGGGTCGAGTACCCCGTTTTATTACTTCGCCCGAGGGGCTTTTCGAGTGGTTCCACCGAGTGTGGCCGAGGCCAAGAGTAATGGTGAGGTGCTGAGTAATATTAGCTCTGGGCTAAAGGAGCCCCTTCGGAGTCTGTACACACCCCCAGTGAGCGCACCGAGTGCGAGTGATTGAGTGATTGGGAGGCTTGAGTGACTGTGAGGTGCTGAGTGATTGTGAGGTGATGAGGGATTGCGAGGAAATGCCCGAGGGGATTTTTATCAAACATATTTTCGCCCGAGGGGCTACTTATGATTTCACTACATTCATTGCATACCAAATCTTTGTTTTAAAGTTACTAAAAATGTGCATTGTTTTAAGAACTTTTATGAAGTTGATTTCGAAGGCATGATGATTTCGTATATTTATGTATACTATTGGAAAGTAAGGCTGTGTATATTGTGACTTATTGTGACATTGATTTTTATGTGATTCCATGCCACTTAGACTTGATATATCTCTGTTACTACTGAGTTGGCGTACTCACATTACTCCATGCACCTCTGTGTGCAGATTCAGGAGCAGAGATTGAGCGTTAGCATATATATATATACCACAGCGGAGCAGGATCGTGGGGACATAGAGGTAGCTGCTCAGTGTTCTTAGCATCTCTGCTTTCCCTTCCTATTGTATTTAGCTTTGATTCGGAGTTTTGTATTTTATTACTTTATTTTGAATTATTTCATTAGATGCTCATGACAGGTTGGCTCCGGGTTTTGGGGATGGCAGTATTGTACCTAAAAAAAAATTGGTTTATTATGTTAAGTAAATTTCCGTATATTGTTATGAAATGCTTGAAACTTAAATGGGATTTTCAAAAGAAATTGTGAACACGCGGTAGTCGGCTAGCCTAGTTCCACGATAGGCGTCATCACGGCCGGTTAGGATTTGGGGTCGTGATAGCTTGGTATCAGAGCTCTAGGTTTCATAGGACTCAACGGTCATGAGCAGGTTTAGTAGAATCATACGGATCAATACGGAGACGTCTGTACTTATCTTCGAGAGGCTGCCGAACTTTTAGGAAACATTCTATCTTTCTTGAACTCTTTCGTGCTGATCTATTGATTCTTGAAATCTGAACTTACGTTGTTTCATTCTCCCACAGATGGTGAGGACACGCCATACCGATCAGGGTGACCCGTCACTGGCTAGACCAGCGAGAGGTCAAGGCCGTGGTAGAGATAGGGGGCCAGCCCGCGCAGCAGCCGGGGCAGTACCTCAGGATCACCCTACCGATCATGATCAGGTTCCCGCCGATGGTATCCCAGCGGGATAGGTTCATGCACCAGCAGTGCCTATGGTTATTCCGGGTCTTCAGGAGGCCGTTTCTCAGATATTGTCTGTATGCACCGGTTTGGCCCAAGTCGTTGCCATGTCTTCTTCTACCACCACAGCTCAGGCCGGGGGAGGCAATTAGACTCTAGCTGCCCGGGCACCTGAGCAGGCTGCGCAGGGTATTCAGGCACCGGGAGCAGCCCCAGCTCAGCCAGCTACTCCAGTTCAGGATTATGTGGTCCCTGCTATGCCTGAGGATGAGCAGCGCAGGTTGGAGAGATTAAGCAGACTTCAGCCTCCTACTTTCAGTGGTACAGAGGGCGAGGATGCCCAGGGATTACTAGATAGGTGCCATAGGATACTGCGCACCGCGGGTATTTTGGAGACCAGTGGGGTCTCATTTGTTACTTTTCAGTTTGCGGGTGCTGCCTTTACTTGGTGAGAGTCTTTCGAGAGACGGATATCGGTTGGTTGAGAACCTCTTACCTGGCAGCAGTTCTCTGAGATCTTTTTGGAGAAGTATGTTCCTCAGTCCCGCAGAGAGGAGCAGCGTAGGCCGTTTGAGCAGCTGTGCCAGGGAGAGTTATCCGTCACTCAGTACGAGATGAGATTTTTCGAGTTGGCTAGGCATGCTTATGAGATTATCCCTACTGATAGGGAAAGGGTGAGGAGGTTCGTCGATGGTCTTTCTTATCAGCTTCGGTTATTTATGACTCGAGAGAGAGTATCGGGTGCTTCATTCGAGCAGGTTGTTGACATAGCTCGAGACATTGAGTCTGTTCGCCACCACGAGCGGGAGGAGAGGGAGGCTAAGAGGACTCGTGGTTCGGGCAGTTCCAATGGTGCTCCCTTCAGGGGACAGTTTCATCAGGGTAGGGGCCGTTCATTCAGGCCACCTCAATCAGGCCGCCCAGCTTATAGTGGTGCATCATCGGGGCAGGGTCCCCGTGGTTTTCAGTCAGGTCGTACTTCTTTTGGTGCCCTCCCAACTCAGAGTGCAGCTCGAGCACCTCCAGTTTAGGGTTCATCTATACAGGAGTCTTCCAGTGGTCGTGTAGGTTCTAGGGGTTTCTATCAGTCCCCGCCTCCAGCTCCGGGTAGTTGTTTTGAGTGTGGAGAGTTCGGGCACGGATGGAGGCAGTGTCCCTGCCATTCCGGTGGATCTTCTCAGCAGAGGGGCCAACCCTCAACTTTAGCTCCAGTCACTTCACCGCCCACCCAGTCAGCCAGGGATGGTTGTCGGTCAGCCAGAGGCCGCCCTAGAGGGGGAGGTCGAGCAGGGGGTGTCAGGCTCGTATGTATGCATTTCCAGCCAGGCCGGATGCTATGGCCTCAGATGCCGTGATTGCAGGTATTGTTTCAGTCTGTTGTCGTGATGACTTGACTTTATTTGACCCTGGTTCCACATATTCCTATGTTTCTTCATATTTTTTCGGTTTTCTAGACATGCCCCGTGAGTCTCTAGTCACCTCTGTTCATGTGTCTACTCCGGTGGGCGATACTGTTGTTGTGGACCATGTGTATCGGTCGTGCACTATATCTATTGGGGGTTTGGAGACCCGAGTGGACCTACGGTTACTCAGCATGGTCGATTTTGACGTGATTTTGACGTCGATTTTGACGTGATTTTGGCCACCTGACAAGGATATTGATTTTGGTATTGACTTGGTTCCAGGCACTCAGCCTATTTCTATCCCACCATATCGTATGGCCCAGCGGAGCTAAAGGAATTGAACGAGCAGCTTCAGGAGCTCCTGGATAAGGGGTTCATTCGGCCTAGTGTGTCACCTTGGGGTGCGCCGGTGTTGTTCGTCAGGAAGAAGGATGGGTCCATGCGTATGTGTATTCACTATCGGCAGTTGATTAGGGTTACGGTGAAGAATCGATATCCCTTGCCCCGTATTGATGATTTGTTTGACCAGCTTCAGGGAGTCAGAGTGTTTTCCAAGATTGATGTGAGATCTGGATACCATCAGTTGAGGATTCGGGATTCTGATATTCCAAGACTGCTTTCAGGACCAGGTATGGTCATTATGAGTTCTTGGTAATGTCATTTGGGCTGGCCAATGCCCCAGATGCGTTCATGCAATTGATGAACAACGTATTTCAACCTTATCTTTATTCCTTCGTCATTGTGTTCATTGATGACATCTTGGTTTATTCTCGTAGCCAGGAAGAGCATGCTCAGCATTTGAGAGTTATGTTGCAGATATTGAAGGAGGAGAAGCTTTATGCGAAATTCTCCAAGTGTGAGTTTTGGCTGGGATCGATAGTTTTCTTGGGGAACGTGGTGTCTAGTGAGGGGATTCAGGTTGATCCGAAGAAGATAGAGGCGGAGCAGAGTTGGCCCAGACCGTCCTCAGCTACAGAGATTAGGAGTTTCCTTGGTTTGGCGGGATATTATCGTCGCTTTGTGGAGGGATTATCTTCGATTTCTTCGCCTTTGACCATATTGACCCAGAAGGGTGCTCTATTCAGATGGTCTGATGAGTGTGAGGAGAGATTTTAGAAGCTCAAGTTAGCATTGACTACAGCTCCAGTATTAGTTTTTCCTGCTGGTTTGGGTTCTTACACAATTTATTGTGATGCTTCTAGAGTTGGCTTGGGAGCGGTATTGATGCAGGATGGTAGGGTGATTGCCTACGCGTCCAGACAGTTGAAGGTGCATGAGAAGAACTATCCAGTACATGATCTCGAGTTAGCTGTCATTGTCCATGACTTGAAGATTTGGTGGCATTATTTGTATGGAGTGCAGTGTGAGATTTTCACTGATCACCGCAATTTGCAGTATCTGTTAAGGCAGAAGGACTTGAATTTGCGTCAGAGGATATGGTTATAGCTCCTCAAGGATTATGATCTCACTATCTTATAGCATCCGGGGAAGGCCAATGTAGTGGTTGATGCCTTAAGTCACAGAGTAGAGAGTTTGGGGAGTTTAGTTTACCTTCCAGTAGCAGAGCGGCCATTAGCTCTTGATGTTCAGACCTTAGCAGGTCATTTGGTGATATTGGATTTATCAGAGCCTTCGAGGGTGTTGGCTTGTGTAGCCTCCAGTTCTTCTCTATATGATCAGATTAGAGCACGCCAGTATGATGATCCACATTTTCTTGTTCTTCAGGACAAGGTACGCGCGGTGATGCCAGGGATGTGGTTATTAGTGATGATGGGGTCATGAGGATGCAGGGCGGGATTTGCGTGCCTAATGTAGATGGGCCTCGAGATTTGGTTCGAGTAGAGGCTCATAGTTCGCGGTATTCCATCCATCCGGGCGCCGCAAATATGTATCAGGATTTGAGGCAGCATTATTGATGGAGGAGAATGAAGAGGGATGTCGTAGAGTTTGTGGCTCGGTGTCTCAAATGTTAGCAGGTTAAGTATGAGCACCAGAGACCTGGTGGGTTATTTCAGAGGTTTGATATTCCAGAGTGGAAGTGGGAGCAGATCACCATGGACTTCGTAGTTGAACTCTCACGGACATCGATGAGGTTTGATGCTATATGGGTTATTGTGGATCGGCAGACCAAGTCCGCGCACTTCATTCCTGTTGATACTACGTATTTATCGGAAAGGTTAGTTGGGATATATCAGGGAGATTGTCCGTTTGCATGGGGTTCCAGTTTCTATCATTTCCGACCGAGGCACTCAGTTCACATCTCAGTTTTGGAGAGCCGTGCAGAGAGAGTTGGGTACTCAGGTTGAGTTGAGCACAACGATTCATCCTCAGACCGACGGGCAGTCGGAGCGTACCATTCAGATTTTGGAGGATATGTTGCGTGCTTGTGTGATTGACTTTGGTGGTTCATGGCATCAGGTTTTGCCACTAGTGGAGTTTGCATATAATAACAGCTATCAGTCGAGTATTCAGATGGATCCATATGAGGCTTTGTATAGTAGGAGGTGTAGATCTCCGGTTGGTTGGTTTGAACAGGGCGAGGCTAGGCTATTGGGCACAGACTTGGTTCAGGATGCATTGAGTAAGGCAAAGTTTATTCAGGAGCGACTTCGCACGGCGCAGTCTAGGCAGAAGAGTTATGCGGACCGGAAGGTCCGAGATGTGTCATTCATGGTTGGGGATAAGGTGTTGCTGAAGGTATCACCCATGAAGGGTGTTATGAGATTCGGGAAGAAAGGAAAGCTAAGTCCCAGGTTCATTGGGCCTTTTGAGGTACTTCAGAGGGTTGGGGAGGTGGCTTATAGGCTTGCTATGCCTCCCAGTTTATCGAGTATTCATCCAGTATTCCATGTTTCGATGCTCCGGAAGTATGTTGGTGACCCTTCCCATGTTTTGGACTTCAGCACGGTTCAGCTTGGGGGTGGTATGTCATATGAGGTAGAGCCAGTGGCTATTTTGGGTCGACAGGTCAGGAAGCTGAGATCTAAGGATGTAGCTTCAGTGAAGGTTCAGTGGAGAGGGCAGCCGGTGGAGGATTCCACCTGGGAGACCGAGCGGGAGATGCGGGACAGATATCCTCACTTATTCGAGGCTCCAGGTATGTTTCTAGACTCGTTCGAGGACGAACATTTGTTTAAGAGGGGGAGGATGTAACGACCCGGCCGGTCGTTCCGTGAGATTTACCCATTTCCCCTATTTATCCATTTGTTATGTATCGCTTTCTTATTTTTGACGTATTGGATAAGCTGGTTTGGGGCCGGAGTGATTATGCTGAGAGTTTAGGCATTTAGCCTTTTAAAGTAGCCTAATAGTTGAGAAATTCAAGTCAACTGAGAGTTGACTTATTGGTAAACGACCTCGGAATGCGGATTTTATGGCTCGAGTAACTTCGTTAGGTGATTTGGCACTTAGGAGAGTGTACGGAATATTTTGTGATGTCCGGTGAAGAATTAGGCTTGAATCGGTGAAGTTAGTTTTTGGCGATTTCCGGTCGGCAGTGGAAATTAGGCTATCGAGGTCAGAATGGAATTCCGGAAGTTGGAACAGGTCCGTAATGTCATTTTGGATATGTCTTCCAAATTTTAGATTAATCGGAGGTGTTTTGGTTGGTTTCGGCGTAGTTGGCGAATTTTTGAAGTTTCAAAGTTCTTAGGCTTGAATTTGATGTGAATTAGATGTTTTAGTGTTGTTTGTGGTGTTCCGAAGGCTCGACTAAGTTTGAATGATGTTATGGGATAGGTTGGCATATTTGGTTGGGGCCCTGAGGGGCTCGGGATTGATTCGTATGGTTAACAGAAAGTTGGAATGGATTTTGGAAACTTTCTGCTGTGTTGCTGCTAGTGTCTTCACACCTGCGAAAGTGGAGTCGCAGGTGCGATCACACAGGTGCGGAAGGGGTTGTCGCAGGCACGAGAAATTGCTGGGCAAAGAGAGGTTCGCAGGTGCGAGGGGATTGATGCACATGCGATGTCGCTGGTGCGGGAAATGCATCGCACTTGCGATGCCGCAGGTGCAAAGAAATGGTCGCAGGTGTGATTTTGGCCGTTAAGTTGGTTTTTCGCAGGTGCGCACCTGGGGCCGCAGGTGCGAAAATGTCTCGACAAAATATTTAAAAGGCTGGATGCGAAATTTGTTCTTATTTCTCCATTGTTACATGCGGACTTGAGAGCTCTTGAGAGAAAATTTGAGGGGAATCAAGGGAAATCATCTGAAGGTAAGAATTCCAACTTCATAACATGATTCCATGTCAATTCCTGAGTAATTAAACCACAAAATTTCTGGAAATTTGGATAAGTTGGGAAGAAGGGTCCACGAGAATTTATATTTTCTTTTGAGGTTTTGGAATTGCAATTGTGGTCCGATTTTGGTGTTCTTGGTATGTATAGAATCGTGAGAGGACGAGGGTTCTAATGATGTAAAAAATTTCTGATTTCGAGACGTGGGACCGGGGCTCGGGTTTGGCCAAATTTTGAGATTTTGTTTCAATTTGATGATTTTCGATTGGGTTGTGCTCCATGAGTATATTTTGATGATGTTATCTGGTTTTTGGCTAGATTCGGAGCAATCGGGAGCCAATTTGAGGGGAAAAGGCATAGCGGACTAGTGTGGTAGAGGTAAGTAATGGTCTTAAATTTTGTCCTAAGGGTATGGAACCCCGGGCTACATATTTCTCACTGATTTTAGAAAGGCGCACATGTCGGATGACGAGTATGTGGCGCATACTGATTTTTGGATTTGGACTAGGTCCTCTCCGTGGCAACTAATGAGTTGCATATTTTACTCAAAACCTTATGTTAAATTATGATCTAAAGATTTGTGAAATATTTGGGCTATAGGCCGTGTTTGGGGCCTCGTGCCGATCTGTTTAGACCCTTTGAGGGTGTTTTACTGCTGTTTTCCTCACTACCTGTTGATGGTTTACTTAGCATCATTATGCATACTGTTTTGTTTGAAACTCAGCCTGATTTCAGCCTGGTTTACACTACATGAGCATTAAACTGATGTTTTCGGGTCGAGTATCCCGTTCTATTACTTCGCCCGAGGGGCTTTTCGGGTGGTTCCACCGAGTGTGGCTGAGGGGCAAGAGTGATGGTGAGGTTCTGAGTGATATTAGCGCTTGGGATGAAGGAGCCCCTCCGGAGTCTGTACACACCCCTAGTGAGGGCACCGAGTGCGAGTGATTGAGTGATTGGGAGGCTTGAGTGACTGTGAGATGCTGAGTGATTGTGAGGTGATGAGGGATTGTGAGGAAATTCCCGAGGGGATTTTTATCAAACATGTTTTCGCCCGAGGGGCTACTTATAATTTCACTACATTCATTGCATACCAAATATTTGTTTTAAATTACTAAAAATGTGCATTGTTTTAAGAACTTTTATGAAGTTGATTTTGAAAGCATGATGATTTCGTATATTTATGTATACTATTGGAAAGTAAGGTTGTGTATATTGTGACTTATTGTGACATTGATTTTTATGTGATTCCATGCCACTTAGACTTGATTTATCTCCATTACCACTGAGTTGGCGTACTCACATTACTCCCTGCACCTCTGTGTGCAGATTCAGGAGCAGAGATTGAGCGTTAGCGTGTATATATATACCACAGCGGAGCCGAATCATGGGGACATAGAGGTAGCTGCTCAGCATTCGCAGCATCTCTTCTTTCCCTTCCTATTGTATTTAGCTTTGATTCAGAGTTTTGTATCTTATTACTTTATTTTGACTTATTTCATTAGATTCTCATGACAGGTTGGCTCCGGGTTTTGGGGATGGCAGTATTGTACATAAAAAAATTTGGTTTATTATGTTAAGTAAATTTCCATATATTGTTATGAAATGCTTGAAACTTAAATGGGATTTTCAAAAGAAATTGTGAACACGCGGTAGTCGGCTAGCCTAGTTCCACGATAGGCTCCATCACGGTCGGTTAGGATTTGGGGTCGTGACAGTAAATTACTAGAACTCCAGTCCTGGCAAGTTACTAACCTCTACAGTAACCCTTAAACCATGATGCTCCTTACAACCCTTCAACGGCCACCTGCCTAAACAGGTTTACAAGCATCACTGGTTAGGTTGGCCTAACCAAGGTTTACTGTCGAAATTGGCAACTGTCTGGTCTATATAGTTCTTAACCTATAACCTTATTGCGGTGACACAGTAGGCTTTTTAATAACAAAACATTCTTTGTAACTAACCTTTGAATACTAAGTCTAACACTTACCTGTTTAGCCTATTATTTAGGCTAACAGTACTGCAAAAAGTGAAGAAGGAAGGAGAAGAACAATTCCAGAGACCTTCAAGCTTGTGGCCAAGTGACCACTTTTTCTTATTATAATCAAATTGAAAGTATTAAAGAGGGGTTCTTTACAAGAGTAGAGAGAATATAGTGAGAAGGGAGAGCGTTGGCTAATGCCTGCCTCCTCAGAAACCGAAATGATCCTTATATAATGGATCGGTTTACAAACAAACAAAACTAAAAAGAATGGCCGACAAAATAATTATAATTATGGCCGATAAGATAAAAAGAAAATCCTACATTATTACAAACGGACAAACTACTTTATAAAAGTAGATTCCCTTAATAATGGAGGGGCTCGTTACTTTATGACATTTATCTTTATTACCCCAATAATTCATCTTATGGGGCCTTCATGTATATTCATTCTTTTTCTTTCCTTTGTCATTTTTCTTAACAGGAGATTCTTCTGTTGCTTCCTTCAATTTTGCAAGGAAATCTTCTATGTCATCAATATTTACTTCTGTGTCCGAGGTGCTTTGTGCTTCTCCTGCTTCACATGTTTCTTCATCTGAAGTATTTCCTACGAAGGTCATAGATATATCATCTCCAATTTTTTATTCGAAACTTCTTGCAAGATCTTTCTTTATTTCCTCTAAATAAGAAGCGAGGATTTCTTGCTTGGATATATCTCCTTTCTTCATTTGAAGCTTTTTGGTAATTTGTTGGAAGGGGCTCATTTCACCTTCGTCAATATTGACTTTCTCTTGTTTGACATGGAGATCAATTTTTTCCCGGATTTGTCGAATTAATTCACCAACTAATTTTCCTTGTTGGTTCGTCTGAATTAATTTAGTCCAGAATTTATTATATACAATTCTTTGAAGGCAAGGAATTCCTTCACTAGTATAACCAGTTTCCACATCCCATTTCATTATCTAGGGAATGGAAAATTCTATGAAAAAATACATAGCTGCAATGCTCTCATAAAAGATATTATCTTTTTGCAGGGAGATAATTTTGGGAGATATATCTACCAATTGAGTATATAAACTCTTGAATAAAGGAGGAAGTATTTCTAATGATGGATCATATAATTTTCACCATTTGAAGAACCAGTTTGGAATTTGTTGGTTGTTCATATTAGAACAAACCTTGATAAACCATGAGTGTCTCCTATTAGGATTCTCATAAAGAAAAGTTTTATTAAAACTTTCAACATAGTCCAAATAATTAAATTTAACTGAGACTTTTTGGTCCGGATGAGTATATTCTCGATCCTTAAGGGTAATAATACCCCATTCATCTGAAGGTATTACCTTCTTGATAATAATTTTCGAAAAACTATAAGTTTTTCTTGTATTTGCAGGATAAAAGTGCTGAATCTCAGCTGATCCTGTTGTTGAGAGTATAATCTCATAGTGCATATTGTATTTATAAGCCGGAGTAGCGTATGATGCTGTATCAAAATACCTGGCCATTAATTGCCATGGGTTCTCCTTCCATTTTAGGTCGGATTGTTCCAAAAGAATTATTAACTCTTTTGTATCTTTTCGGTTATAAACCTCAAGGTTTTCATTACTGTCCTCTGATATAACTGAGGAGTAGGTTGGCACATTAGATGATGAACCTTTATTTTTCTTTTATTGTATATAATCCATGAATTTCTTGTATAACGGATGATCGGTATTACCTCCTGCTATGTTAGCAGCAATCAACTTTTGGTTTCCCATTTGAGCGAGAATATTATTCTCTCTATTATTAGTAGATGCTCTTCCTTTTCCTCGTTGCCGAGGAAGTATGTATGTAGGTCTCATTATCTGAAACGTCAAAAGAGAACTATTAGTTCAAATATTCTCTTGTAAGAAAATCAGGAAGGGTATTATCAGACCTTTTTTTGTATAATATTTCAAAATCAAAAGGAGCTAATAAAGCTTGCCACCTTGCAAACATTTGTTTGGAAACATCATGTCTAAAATATTAAAGATAAACCTTGCAGCTTGACAATTAGTTTTTATCAAAAACTTCTGATTATATAAATCAATTTGGAATTCCATAACACATTTAACTATAGCACGAATTTTTTTAGCTACAGTTGCATAATTTTTCTGGGATTCGTTCCATTTTCCAGAATAAAATTGTACAAGATATTCTTGTTTATCTAACGGAGAACATTGTTTCAATATTCCCCCATAACCAATATCAGAGGCATCTGTTTCCACAACCTTTGTCCAAGTGGGATTAGCTAAAGTTAAACATGGAAGGTTATGAACCTTCTGCTTAATCCTTTTGACTGATGTAGTTTGACTGTCTGTCCAGGCTTTGGGGTTATTCTTTAATCTATCATAAAGAAGAGTTGTATCCTTAGCAATGTCCTTTATAAAAGGATAAATATAATTCAAGCTTCCTAAAAATCTTTGAAGCTGTGTCTTATCAGTAATAATATCAGGGAATTTGGAAGCGAATTCAATGCTTCATTTAATGGGAATAATTCTTCCTTTTTAGATATTATGACCTAGAAATCTGACATTATTTTGGAAAATCAACATTTTTGGTTTGGATATCACTAAACCATTTTGGAAAATAATTTTTTTTAATAAATCCAAATGTTTAAAATGGGATTCTATATTTTTTAAAAATACTAGAATATCATCAATATAGACAATTATGAAATCCGTATAAGGAAGGAAAATATCATTCATAATTTTATGAAATTCTGAAGGAGCATTTTTTAAACCAAAGGGCATAACATTCCATTCATATTTGCCCATCGGAACATTAAGCCGTTTTGTATCTATCTGATTCAGATATCTAAATCTGTCAATAACCAGATTTTAAATCAAATTTCGAGAATATAATGGCATCATGTAATATGTCTAATAAATCCTTCTTATTAAGGATTGGATACCTGATCCATTTCAACACCTTATTCAGGGGTTTGTAGTTGATAACTAGTATGGGAACTCTCCGCTCCTGTTCAGTATGCTTATTGGCATAAAAAGCAATGCAAAATCATTTAGACTTTGAGGGTCTTATTAAACTCTTTTGTTGTGAGGAATCAATTTCCTTTTTACATAACTCCAAATTGTCACACCTCCTTTTTTCCACTACCCCCCCTGGGGATTAATGAAGGGGTAATAAGGGAGTTTTTCCAATGAAGGTGACATTATTCGGATTTAGGATTTATTTATTAATTCAGAGTCGCCACCCAGATTTTTGACGATGTTCCGGGACACCATTTACTGAAAGTCCAAACCAAGGAAATTTAGACTCTGTTTAAAAATGTCTGCGAACCAGAAATTCGGGTAAGGAATTCTGTTAACCCGGGAGAAGGTGTTAGGCACTCCCGAATTCTGTGGTTCTAGAACGATCGCTTAACTATTAATATTTGGCCTAATTATCTAATCATTTACATGTTTTAAACCTATTGTGCATTTATCCTTTTTAAATTTTAACCGCTTTTAACATTTAGGGATTTATCTTTGAACAAGTCACGATGGCGTGCACTTATTTTTTTTAGGACATATTATAATTACGCCACATGAAATGCTCCCACAATTACAACGTGTGATTTTTATTATTGTTTTGAATTAGAATCGGGAACATGAGTTGTCACTCCCGAGTGTAGGTTATGGTAATTTTGGGGTAATGATCAATTTTTGTCAAGTTTCATAGTAAAGGTATTCACTCTACCTAAGTATTACCTAAAATAATGTTCAAAAGCCTAAAGATAACATGTTTTGGGCTACGGCCATATTTTAGCCCAACTTATCATTTAACTCTTTGGTCAATCCTAATTGTGACTAATTTTGCAATAAGGGTGAAGCCTTTGATTAATTTGAGTACTTCATGATATGTCAACAAACAGAGTTTCGCAAGACTTAAAACAATCCATATTTCAGTCTAACAAAAGTAGGAACATGCTAACACAATGGACTTATATATATTTATACACGTTTACAGATATGCAATACCCCCTTTTGGGCCACTGATCTTGTTCGAATTTGTTAAACTTTGAAACAGAATTTTATAACTTTAAAGAGAACGTGGTACAAACAGTTCTTACCAATTTCGATTTGTTAAATTAAATGATTTTTAACAACTCCAGTAGCCTAAATACATGCCTTTTGAATTCATGATTCGTACATATTAAGCTTTATCTATTTCAGACAGGCTGCAGAATGTGAGATGAATCAAAGATGTTTTGAGTTACTAATTTTTGTTAAGATAACTGATTTTGGAAATTCAGCGAATATTATGAAGAGACTTCGTACAGACTAATTCTAGTACAAATTCATGCTTTTGATCTAATTATCTATTGTTATTAGGCTACTTCTTAGAGCAAATAACTCTAATTATTAGGCCTACCTGCTCCCTTATGGCCCAATAGCCTAGGGAGCTAAACCTGATTAAAGCCCTAATGGGTTGTTTAATCAAGTTGGCCCGATTTTGGATTTAGCAAGAAATGTAAAAGAAGAAGAAGAAAAGAAAAGCTAAAATAATAGTTTACAGTCCATATTTACAACTAAAAATACAAGAATTATAGTATTACATCCTCATTTCCTTATGAAATACAATTTCCTAAAAGATTAAAAAAAAACAACGAGTAACAAAAATAAAGAAGGGGCAGAGCTGCTCCTGTGCGAGCCATCCTTCAGAGACTTTGGAATCTGTATTTTTCAATTTTAATCTAAAATTGTAAGTCCAAAGTTTGAGTACTTGGACAGTATTAACAACAGACCTTTGGGCATTTGTGTGATGAATCTAGCCATAAAAGGAAGTTAGATTCAACTTTAATGATGTCCTAGGAGAAAAAAAATATGTTCATGAGTTTTTATGGACTGAATCTAACCATAGAAAGGTTTAGTTTCTAATCCAATGATATCACTTTGTCTAGACTCTTAACAGTTATCTCTATGTTATGCAGCAGATTTTAGCAAGCATTTACTCAAATGCTTTGACTGCTATGGGCATTTTGAGGAGTGAATCCAACTATTTTGTGGTTTCGGATTCACTTTCCTAAAGCTCCTTCCCATTACACACTTATGTCCTTTGAAGGGTAATTTTCAGCAAGCTAAACTACTGTTTATGCACTATCAATGGGGTAAATTTGACTATTAGGAAGTCAGATTCATCTACCCTAGTGCTAACTTAACATAATTCCAAATCATATAGAGGCTTGCTTATTTAGGAATTTTAGAGGATGAATCTGACCATTCAAGGGTTCAGATTCCTCACTCTAATGCCTTTCTTAATCACATAGGTTATACCCTTTAAAGGGTAAACTTCAGTCAACCATACTAATATTTGTGCACTACTAAGGGGTGAATTTGACTATTAAGAAGTCATATTCATCTACCCTAATTCCAACATCTTAAACAATCCAGAGACTTGTTTATTGAATCTCTTTATTGACCAAAGAGACTCAATTGAAAGCCTATTTCTGCATTCTTATTGATAGAACATGACCATAGAGAAGGTCAGATTCAACATTCTAATGCAGCTTGTTTCCTAATATAAAACTATGAGTATTCACCACATTTATATACATTTAGCCTGAAATATACAGAATATTTCGGCAAAGAAATATCAACAACAAAAACAGTATTTATCACACTGAAAGGTTCATTAATGTGCTAATAAACATCTATACAGTCACATTTACATAAAGCAGAAGAGATAACCTCATTTATCAAGAACAACTAGTTTAAGCAGGGAGAAGAAGAAGATTCCAATTCAAAAAAAAATTCATTAAGAAGAGATGAGTTAATACATACCTTTTAAGAGAAAGACAACAAAGAGACTTGACCAAATAAAGGTCAAGTATGAAAAGTGAACAACAAGAAGGGAGAGAAATCAGCAACAACACCAAAGAAAACCAAACAGTCCAACAAGAATACACTCAGAAATCTTGAGTATGAATGTTTGAAGAAAACTTCCAGAAATCCAGAATCCAGAAAAAGAAAAGATAGCAGCTGAACTAGGCCATCTATTTATGAACTTGTTTTCAAATAGGAAATCATATTTTTTCTAATAATACTCTCCTTTTTTTTCAAAACCCTTTTGAATGGAAAAGTATTTCTGAATAAAGAGTATTCTGTATTCCAGCAGCTCAAAATGTGTCAAAAAAAAGAGTCCCCTCCCTGTGGTAAAAGGTGTGTGTATTTATAGGGGTATATTTTTTATAGAATATGCTTGGCATATTACTTATCTAATTGGGATGAAAATAGTACAGGTACAGCTGTCAAACCTTATCCTTTTGGACATTTGTACTCTTCTAGAATGTTCCTATTGATTCCAACTCTTATCCCTTTTTAAAGTTACTATTTTACCCTTAGAAAAAAATCTAATTTTCTGATATTTTCCTAATTCTGGAAGCTTCTTGGGTGGTTACACCCAAGATTCCTCAATTGAAAGTCCTATGTATTGATTTCTAAGATAACAAACAACAAAAGATGAAGAAAACAAGTTATGGAGGAACATGTGAAAAACCTAGACTAATTAGTTTAGGGATTACTTAATATTAGAGTCAACCTAAATTACTACTTTAATTTGACCTAAACAGGCAGGTTTTAGACAAATGTCGATCAATTAACACATAAACTAAACTAAAAAATCAAAAATCAGTCTAGAAAGGACACCGGAAAACTTAGATTATGAACATTAATCATGACATGCAAGAATTGACAACCAAAACCTGAATGAGATTTGAAACCGTATGAAATTCAAAGCAACATTTAACCTCAAAGAAAAGAAAAAAAAATACAAACAGAAAACCAAAAAAATTAAAAATCTAAGAACCTAGTAATTTTAGGTTTGTATTCAAACGAGAAAAAGAAAAGAAAAAAAAATACAAACAGAAAACCAAAAAAATTAAAAATCTAAGAACCTAGTAATTTTAGGTTTGTATTCAAACGAGAAAAAGAAAAGAAAAAATGAAAAAGGGAAGTTAAGTTTCAGGGGATACCGGTGGAGAAGCTTGGCCGGATCCCGGTAGGGTTTGGAAATGACTCAAACCCACAGAAATCAATAGCCTTCATTGAGAGCTATCAATCCGTGTAGGTTAGAGCCATTAAAAGTCTTCGAATCGGCCGACATGGGAGACTAGGGTTTCTTGGTTCCTAGATCTGAAATTAATAGAGGTTGCGTGGGTTTTTGGTGAGATTGATAGTGGGAGGTGATTGAGGAGGCCATGGGGATTATCTGGTCAAAAGTTGGGGTCGATTGGAGAAGCTTCGCCGCCGGTATGTGATTTCCGGGCGGCGAAAACCTATGGCGGCTAGGGTTTGGTCGAGGCAGAAGAGAGAGAGACGAAGGGGAGGTGAGGCGGCTAAGGTTTGGGGGGGGTTAGGATTTGGGTGAAATGAGGGTAGGGGGTGTTAGGACAGTTATGTACTAAAGGGGGGTGGAGTTCCTGGCCGTCTGATCTATTTTGATCAATGGCCAGGATTCAACCAGTTAAACAAAACGGGGTCGTTTGGGTAGTGTATGGGGCAGGCCAAACTTCAGCATATTGAGTGCTGAAGTTTTACAAATGAACTAAATAACTTCAGCATATGCTGAAGTTTTTTTTTTTTTTTTCAAAAAGCTAATGGCTACAAAACTAATGAATCCGGGACAAAACTTCAGCATATTTAGTGCTGAAGTTTTACAACTAAACTAAATAACTTCAGCATATTTAGTGCTGAAGTTTTTACAAATGAACTAATAACTTCAGCATATTGGTTGCAGAAGTTTTACAACTAAACTAAATAACTTCAGCATTTCTGCTGAAGTTTTTGCAAATGAACTAATAACTTCAGCACTTCTGCTGAAGTTTTTTTACAAATGAACTAATAACTTCAGCACTTCTGCTGAAGTTTTTTTACAAATGAGCTAATAACTTCAGCACTTCTGTTGAAGTTTTTTTTTACAAATGAACTAATAACTTCAGCACTTCTGTTGAAGTTTTTTTACAAATGAACTAATAACTTCGGCACTTCTGCTGAAGTTTTCTACAAATGAACTAATAACTTTAGCACTTCTGCTGAATTTTTCTTTGAAAATCCTAGAATGCTGAAGTTTGTGTGAAAACCTTTGCTACTTCAGGTCCGTATGCCTGAAGTTTATGCGAAAAGCGGGTATGACCCAAAAAAAACAGGTATAGATGCAAATCCCCAGGGTTATTGGGCTGGGTTGCTGGGTCGTGTAGAGTTAGGTTTGGGCTTGGGTAATTTTGGCTCAGGTCCAATTTTTATCCCCTTTAATTAACTAAACCAATTAAATTAATTAAATTCAAATCTAATTTAATCCAAGACATGTAGTAATTAATTTTAAACCTTATTTTACATCTATTTACAGATTAATCAAGAATAAAACGACTAATTTTATATTCCTAATAAAATCTATGTTTCATCTAATAAAAATGATTAATTTTTAGTAATTAGTTATTAAAACTACATTACGTTAAATAACAATCATTCCTCTATTAAATAGTTAATTATAACTTTATAATTCCTTGATAATAATGATGCGCCTAATTATGCAAATTTAAATAATTTTAAAGGATGAATTATGAATATGCAATGCAAAAAAAATTCACAATTAACACTAAAATTCAACAAAAATTTGTGAAATTAATTTATTTTATTGAATTTTGTAGGAGTATATGGTGGGTAAAAAATCACATGCTCACACAAATAATTAGAGCTCATCTGACAAGGTCGAGCCTTGGTAGAGATATTATCCTTAGAAAAGTCTTCTTCACAAGGAAGACTTATGATATGGTTTTTCATGTTCTAAAATTGATTCGGATGGTCACCACAAATAGAAGCATAAAACTGGTTTTTGAGAAAATTTATTTTCTCAACCAACTTAGGATTTTTTAAATCCTGGTCAACAGTAATAGAACTGATTTCATTTTTCAAAAAAGCAATTTGGTTGACTTTTGAAGTAATTTTATCAGAAATAATTTCATTCAAAAATCTTTGGACAGGTTCGGTTATAAACTCAAAAGTGATACTTTTGCTATTATAAGTACCAGTAAAAAATTTTGTATCCCAGTACAGAAAAGGCATTAATTTAATAAAAAATGGTACACCAAGTAATACATCCCTGTCAATATCTTTTACCAAAACAAAACTTTCAGGGATACATATATCCTGTTGGCAAATATAAGCCTTGGGTAATTTATATGAAATACCCATTAGACCACCACTAGCATTTTTCAAACAATGAGTGGTTTTATGAAAATATTTGGAAGGTATTGTTCCTTCTTTTACACAATTTAAATCTGCTTCACTATCAAATAAAGCAATAAACTCTTTTTTGAAATTGTAGTCGATTAAAAGAGTTATTTTTATTAAAAACTTTTGGGTGATAAAATATTGGAGTTTTTCCAGAAATTCTTCTTCAGAAAAGTCCATGGCTGCTAACAAAGTATGGGCAGTATTATTTTCTGAAGAACTTGCAACAATATCATTAATCTTGATACTGATATCTTTCTCAGTATTTTCTAATTTGAAAATTCTTTCATCTAAGGCTACATTTGAAGCCTTTAATTTCGAGATTTCTTTCTTGAGATAATTTATCTCGGTGCTTAAATCTTGAATAATTGCCAACCTATCAGGCTGGGATTTACTCTTGACCATATTTCTGATCTCGGACATTGTATAAGGTCCTTTCTGGGAAGGAATGCCTTCCACCTCTGTTCTTACTTCATAATTTGTAGGAAGTTTGTCAATTAACTGAGACCTTACTCCGGGTCTTTAATAACCCTTAATAGCTTAATAATGCTATAATTGTTCAAGACATTGATTTTTAAATCTGCAAAATGAGAGTAGATATTAAAAAGATTGTCATCAGTATTACAACATTGATTTGAGCATTGTCCTTCTTCACAGAACTCTTGCTCATCTCCAGAGGATGAAATATAATATTCCTCTTGAAGGACTCTTAAATCTTCACTAGTAGATGACTCATGATCAGAATTCTCCGGAGAAGAATTTAGGAGAATTTTACAAAGGGAATCTTTGATATTATCATCTAAATCAAGTTCTTTGATTTTGTCCTTGATTTTGCAATCTTTTGCATAATGGCCTATCCTTCCGCATTGGTAACAAGCCTGCGGGTTTTTTGATTTAACATAACCCTTTCTGGCTTTATGAAAAGCCTTTCTTCTTTGGGTCTTTTCATGCCGTTTTTCCGGCGAACCCTTTCTCCTATTGAAATCCTTTTTCTTATGAGATTTCTTTCTATTGGACGGAATATCAATGGCAAACTGTTCACAGGATTCGCCTAATTGTTGTCTCTCAGTGAGACGATGTTTCTTTATTTGTTGGTTTAGCTTGATTTCATTACATAGGGCTAAACCTTCCTGAGTGCATACACTAAAGAGCTTACCATATGAGTAAGCATCATAATTTATACTCATCCCTGTACCTCTAAGGACCTTTCTAATCCTTTCAGCAAATAAGGGAGGGAGTCCATCTATGAACTTGGACTTCCAATGAGTGCTATTACTCTCTGGTAATTCCATCTCTCTGGATAAGAAAATATCTTTATACCATCTGAAAGATGTAAGGGTTTTACACCTTAGATTCTGGAGCATTGTCCTAATGGTCTCACTATTATCAGACATCTTTAAAAGTGTTCTATGATATTCATGACCAAAGAATAGACTGAATTCTGAACAGTCTTATCTTCTTCAGTTTTGGTGGCATTCATTATTTGATGCCTTTGGTCATGAGTAAGATAATTATTCCACCAGCCTTTGAGCTGACCAGTAAAATCGGAAATAATCATTTTTGTAATTGCCCTATCTGAATTCTTATTAACCTTGCAGATAATGCTGTACATAAGCAGTCTATGTACTGTAGTATAGATTTGTCTTTCAGCAAGACCATCTATATTCCACTCATAGATATCTGACCCACTATATCCTTGATGGTAGTGGTCATTGTCATGTTCTTCTATTAGGACATCTTGAGGGGTTGGTATAGGATAATAAAATATTTTTTGGTAAGGTTTGCGAGCATATTTTTCAGAGATTTTATTAATCTCATCTTCTACCTGAAATCCCTTACCTTTATCAGGTTTATGCTCTAGTGTTAAGGGGCTAGCCTTAAATTCGTCAAACTTCTTATTAAGAAGTTCTTCCAAGTCATCAAGACCTTTTAAGTTAAAGTCTTTTACCTCAGGAGGTGGTTGGATACTTGTAGTAGCTATTTGCTCTTTACCTTTAGCATCCTTCTGTTGAATTTTTTGGACTTCAGCTATTAGCTTGTCCAATTTCTCGTGATCCTTCATAACCTGTTCTCCCAAAATACTAACATACACATTAGTATAGTTATTCTGGGTGAGCATGGTGTTCAAATTCTGTGCTATTATAGCAGCAACATCACTTTCAAATATTTTTTAAAAAGCCGTGCAATAAATAATTTTGTCTTTTTCCCCTATTTGAAAAGATTGCTGGGGTGGAAAAATAGAATTAACAAAATTACCGTTAGTGAGCGTATAATCTCTTTCTAACACAAAAATATAATTATAAACATGTTTAGACATAAACCATGGAACAAAAGCAATAATTTTATTTTTCTTGCTAATATCCTCATAAAAATCATGTCTAAAATATTGAATTAATTCATTTGTCATGCTTTCATGAAACCATTTTATGAAAACAGCCCATCTGGATTTTAAAAATTCTTCTATAATCATTTTTCTTGCCGGTGAACCCGGACTAAAATCTATATGGTTTTCAATCATTATTAACACCATTTGAAAAATTCATTTAGGATGCAGAAGGTTCAAGATCTGGATGAAATTTAATTAGTATATGTATTTTTGTGATATCATTTTATTTATTTATTTTTAGTATTCTTCATTTATGACTATTTGTTTATTTTGATTTTAGTTATGTGTATATGTACGACTTTTTTCATAATATTTCTAATTATTTTTATAAGTCTTTTATATATATATATATACCGATGGACAACTGTATGGACCGATGGACTTACCAGCCTTGATCGTTACAAAGGGCGATGCTACCGCATTGAGCGTGTTGTTGGAGAAAAAGATCAAATATATTGCTTATGTAGCTTACCTNAGCCCTGCGCGCTCTACGTCTGGAAGATCTGCGAATCCCTCCTGCTTATGTTAAAACTTTCCAAGGTCCGCCTCATGGGATCCAAGTTGAAAGAGATAAATTGAAAAAGTATGGTCGTCCCCTGTTGGGATGTACTAATAAACCTAAATTGGTTATCTACTAAGAACTACGGTAGAGCTTTTTATGAATGTCGTCGCGGTGGACTTGATTTTACCAAATATGATGAGAACGTGAACTCACAACCATTTATGTTGGAGAGATCGTTTCTTATTTTGTGCCGAAGCACTTTATAAAGCACAGGCTGAAACAGGT